>BLKR01009941.1:0-77358 GCA_011170035.1 Teleogryllus occipitalis
CCGCGCCGGGATCAAAGACGCAATAGATGCGTGGCCGTGTGTTACAAGGGGGCCTGTGAAAAATGTGTTTGTGTGTGTGGACACAAGAAGGTGAAGAAAGCGCCGTCCCCGGCGAGACCAAAGAGCTTCGGCTCTGAGGAGGAAAGTGGAAGAGCCCGCGCCGGGATCAAAGACGCAATAGATGCGTGGCCGTGTGTTACAAGGGGGCCAATGAAAAATGAGTTTGTGTGTGAGGACACAAGAAGGTGAAGAAAGCGATGTCCCCGGCGAGACCAAAGAGCTTCGGCTCTGAGGAGGAAAGTGGAAGAGCCCGCGCCGGGATCAAAGACGCAATAGATGCGTGGCCGTGTGTTACAAGGGGGCCTGTGAAAAATGTGTTTGTGTGTGTGGACACAAGAAGGTGAAGAAAGCGATGTCCCCGGCGAGACCAAAGAGCTTCGGCTCTGAGGAGGAAAGTGGAAGAGCCCGCGCCGGGATCAAAGACGCAATAGATGCGTGGCCGTGTGTTACAACGGGGCCTGTGAAAAATGTGTTTGTGTGTGTGGACACAAGAAAGTGAAGAAAGCGACGTCCCCGGCGAGACCAAAAAGCTTCGGCTCTGAGGAGGAAAGTGGAAGAGCCCGCGCCGGGATCAAAGACGCAATAGATGCGTGGCCGTGTATTACAAGGGGGCCTGTGAAAAATGTGTTTGTGTGTTTGGACCCAAGAAGGTGAAGAAAGCGACGTCCCCGGTAAAACCAAAGAGCTCCGGCTCTAAGGGGAAAAGTGGAAGAGCGCGCGCCGGGATCAAGGACGCATTACATGCGTGGCCATGTATTACAAGGGGGCCTGTGAAAAATGTGTTTGTGTGTTTGGACACAAGAAGGTGAAGAAAGCGACGTCCCCGGCGAGACCAAAGAGCTTCGGCTTTAAGGGGAAAAGTGGAAGTGCGCGCGCCGGGATCAAAGACGCAATAGATGCGTGGCCGTGTATTACAAGGGGGCCTGTGAAAAATGTGTTTGTGTGTTTGGACACAAGAAGGTGAAAAAAGCGACGTCCCCGGCGAGACCAATGAGCTTCGGCTCTAAGGGGAAAAGTGGAAGAGCGCGCGCCGGGATCAAAGACGCAATAGATGCGTGGCCGTGTATTACAAGGGGGCCTGTGAAAAATGTGTTAGTGTGGTGGACACCAGAAGGTGAAGAAAGCGACGTCCCCGGCGAGACCAAAGAGCTTCGGCTCTGAGGAGGAAAGTGGAAGAGCCCGCGCCGGGATCAAAGACGCAATAGATGCGTGCCCGTGTATTACAAGGGGGCCTGTGAGAAATGTGTTTGTGTGTGTGGACACAAGAAGGTGAAGAAAGCGACGTCCCCGGCGAGACCAAAGAGCTTCGGCTCTGAGGAGGAAAGTGGAAGAGCCCGCGCCGGGATCAAAGACGCAATAGATGCGTGGCCGTGTATTACAAGGGGGCCTGTGAAAAATGTGTTTGTGTGTTTGGACACAAGAAGGTGAAGAAAGCGACGTCCCCGGCGAGACCAAAGAGCTTCGGCTCTAAGGGGAAAAGTGGAAGAGCCCGCGCCGGGATCAAAGACGCAATAGATGCGTGGCCGTGTATTACAAGGGGGCCTGTGAAAAATGTGTTTGTGTGTTTGGACACAAGAAGGTGAAGAAAGCGACGTCCCCGGCGAGACCAAAGAGCTTCGGCTCTGAGGGGGAAAGTGGAAGAGCCCGCGCCGGGATCAAAGACGCAATAGATGCGTGGCGTGTATTACAAGGGGGCCTGTGAAAAATGTGTTTGTGTGTTTGGACACAAGAAGGTGAAGAAAGCGACGTCCCCGGCGAGACCAAAGAGCTTCGGCTCTAAGGGGAAAAGTGGAAAAGCGCGCGCCGGGATCAAAGACGCAATAGATGCGTGGCCGTGTATTACAAGGGGGCCTGTGAAAAATGTGTTTGTGTGTGTGCACACTAGAAGGTGAAGAAAGCGACGTCCCCGGCGAGACCAAAGAGCTTCGGCTCTAAGGGGAAAAGTGGAAGAGCGCGCGCCGGGATCAAAGACGCAATAGATGCGTGGCCGTGTATTACAAGGGGGCCTGTGAAAAATGTGTTTGTGTGTGTGGACACAAGAAGGTGAAGAAAGCGACGTCCCCGGCGAGACCAAAGAGCTTCGCCTCTGAGGAGGAAAGTGGAAGAGCCCGCGCCGGGATCAAAGACGCAATAGATGCGTGGCCGTGTATTACAAGGGGGCCTGTGAAAAATGTGTTTGTGTGTGTGAACACAAGAAGGTGAAGAAAGCGACGTCCCCGGCGAGACCAAAGAGCTTCGGCTCTGAGGAGGAAAGTGGAAGAGCCCGCGCCGGGATCAAAGACGCAAAAGATGCGTGGCCTTGTATTACAAGGGGGCCTGTGAAAAATGTGTTTGTGTGTGTGGACACAAGAAGGTGAAGAAAGCGACGTCCCCGGCGAGACCAAAGAGCTTCGGCTCTGAGGAGGAAAGTGGAAGAGCCCGCGCCGGGATCAAAGACGCAATAGATGCGTGGCCGTGTATTACAAGGGGGCCTGTGAAAAATGTGTTTGTGTGTGTGGACACAAGAAGGTGAAGAAAGCGACGTCCCCGGCGAGACCAAAGAGCTTCGGCTCTGAGGAGGAAAGTGGAAGAGCCCGCGCCGGGATCAAAGACGCAATAGATGCGTGGCCGTGTATTACAAGGGGGCCTGTGAAAAATGTGTTTGTGTCTGTGGACACAAGAAGGTAAAGAAAGCGACGTCCCCGGCTAAACCAAAGAGCATCGGCTCTGAGGAGGAAAGTGGAAGAGTCCGCGCCGGGATCAAAGACGCAATAGATGCGTGGCCGTGTGTTACAAGGGGGCCTGTGAAAAATGTGTTTGTATGTGTGGACACAAGAAGGTGAAGAAAGCGATGTCCCCGGCGAGACCAAAGAGCTTCGGCTCTGAGGAGGAAAGTGGAAGAGCCCGCGCCGGGATCAAAGACGCAATAGATGCGTGGCGGTGTGTTACAAGGGGGCCTGTGAAAAATGTGTTTGTGTGTGTGGACACAAGAAAGTGAAGAAAGCGATGTCCCCGTCGAGACTAAAGAGCTTCGGCTCTGAGGAGGAAAGTGGAAGAGCCCGCGCCGGGATCAAAGACGCAATAGATGCGTGGCCGTGTGTTACAAGGGGGCCTGTGAAAAATGTGTTTGTGTGTGTGGACACAAGAAGGTGAAGAAAGCGACGTCCCCGGCGAGATCAAAGAGCTTCGGCTCTGAGGAGGAAAGTGGAAGAGCCCGCGCCGGGATCAAAGACGCAATAGATGCGTGGCCGTGTATTACAAGGGGGCCTGTGAAAAATGTGTTTGTGTGTTTGGACACAAGAAGGAGAAGAAAGCGACGTCCCCGGCGAGACCAAAGAGCTTCGGCTCTAAGGGGAAAAGTTGAAGAGCGCGCGCCGGGATTAAAGACGCAATAGATGCGTGGCCGTGTATTACAAGGGGGCCTGTGAAAAATGTGTTTGTGTGTTTGGACACAAGAAGGTGAAAAAAGCGACGTCCCCGGCGAGACCAAAGAGCTTCGGCTCTAAGGGGAAAAGTGGAAGAGCGCGCGCCGGGATCAAAGACGCAATAGATGCGTGGCCGTGTATTACAAGGGGGCCTGTGAAAAATGTGTTTGTGTGTTTGGACACAAGAAGGTGAAGAAAGCGACGTCCCCGACGAGACCAAAGAGCTTCGGCTCTGAGGAGGAAAGTGGAAGAGCCCGCGCCGGGATCAAAGACGCAATAGATGCGTGGCCGTGTATTACAAGGGGGCCTGTGAAAAATGTGTTTGTGTGGTGGACACAAGAAGGTGAAGAAAGCGACGTCCCCGGCGAGACCAAAGAGCTTCGGCTCTGAGGAGGAAAATGGAAGAGCCCGCGCCGGGATCAAAGACGCAATAGATGCGTGGCCGTGTATTACAAGGGGGCCTGTGAAAAATGTGTTTGTGTGTGTGGACACAAGAAGGTGAAGAAAGCGACGTCCCCGGCGAGACCAAAGAGCTTCGGCTCTAAGGAGGAAAGTGGAAGAGCCCGCGCCGGGATCAAAGACGCAATAGATGCGTGGCCGTGTGTTACAAGGGGGCCTGTGAAAAATGTGTTTGTGTGTGTGGACACAAGAAGGTGGAGAAAGCGACGTCCCCGGCGAGACCAAAGAGCTTCGGCTCTGAGGAGGAAAGTGGAAGAGCCCGCGCCGGGATCAAAGACGCAATAGATGCGTGGCCGTGTGTTACAAGGGGGCCTGGGAAAAATGTGTTTGTGGGTTTGGACACAAGAAGGTGAAGAAAGCGATGTCCCCGGCGAGACCAAAGAGCTTCGGCTCTGAGGAGGAAAGTGGAAGAGCCCGCGCTGGGATCAAAGACGCAATAGATGCGTGGCCGTGTGTTACAAGGGGGCCTGTGAAAAATGTGTTTGTGTGTGTGGACACAAGAAGGTGGAGAAAGCGATGTCCCCGGCGAGACCAAAGAGCTTCGGCTCTAAGGGGGAAAGTGGAAGAGCCCGCGCCGGGATCAAAGACGCAATAGATGCGTGGCCGTGTGTTACAAGGGGGCCTGTGAAAAATGTGTTTGTGTGTGTGGACACAAGAAGGTGGAGAAAGCGATGTCCCCGGCGAGACCAAAGAGCTTCGGCTCTGAGGAGGAAAGTGGGAGAGCGCGCGCCGGGATCAAAGACGCGTAAGATGCGTGGCCGTGTGTTACATGGGGGCCGGTAAAAAATGTGTTTGTAAGTTTGGACACAAGAAGGTGAAGAACGCGACGTCCCCAGCGAGACCAAAGAGCTTCGGCTCTGAGGGGGAAAGTGGAAGATCACGCGCCGGGCTCGAAGATGCGTAAGATGCGTGGCCTTGAGTGACAAGGGGGCCGATGGAAAAAGTGTTGGGTGTGTTTGGGAGGAAGAAGGTGGAGAAACCAACGCCCTTGGCGAGACCATAGAGCTCCGGCTCTGAGAGTGGAAGTGGAAGAGCGCGTTCCCGGCTGGCTGGCGCGGTTGCTCTGGGCCTTTGGGCGTCGCAACGCCGGCGCTGGTCGCGCTTGTTGGTGGTGGCGCTGCGTCCGCGATTTCTGCTACGTCGACGGCGACTTCACTGACTGAGGTGACGGTGGAGAGGTTCGCAGTGATTTTGGCAATGATGCGTTCCCCGGGGTGCATGCTCTTGCATCGTAGTATTGTGTTTCATGAAGTCGACAGCGTTCATTCGCGTGGCTGGAAGTGGTTGACGCTTGTTCCAGTATCTCGTTATGTTAATGCGAAAACGTGTAATTTTACTGCTGATTGCATAAAATGAATCAGTAATTTTTAATAAAATTTTTGAAAAATGCGTATTGTTGTTTATATAATTGTATAGATTCACTTTGTTGAATGTATGGATCATCAATTCAAAGCCTGTAATGTTTTCGAATGTAGAACTTTATTATTTTTTAAATGTTTGTCGAGTATTTGTGGCTCATGGATTGATACTTCTTTATAAGGTCTTAATACCTTCTTCTTTTGGGGAAAAATTTGGAAATGAATTGATGGTCCTTTTGTAGATTTTCAATGATTTGATTGGTGAAGGCTTAACTAGCTAGTCGAAAACTTTATAATTGCATGGAATGCCGTTTTTTCAGTAAATTGTGGTTTTACAAACATCGATTCTACAGCATTGCATTTGTGTGTTCGCTGTTTTTGTAGCTTTTTGCTCCCCCTAAGTTGTTTTGTTTGAATACAGTTAGGAAAGTGTCGACATTAATACCAATTTCCATCTGGCTTGTACTAATTTTGTACATTTGAAAATACCTATTTGGATGAAAAAAAAGTAGCAAACAATTTATATTACAATCATAAAAGTGATACAATTTTTATTTGCTTAAGTGGTTGTGAAGTAAAAATTCTTCATATTGAATTACAGTTTTTGAGTTTTTTATGTTTACCTTGAAAATACTTGAATGAAGGCGAGCCAGCTTAACATTAGTTTTTTCGTGTACTGTATAATGCTAGTTACAGATTTTCTAACTAACATGTCATTTATACACCATACTATGCTTCAGAATAATGCAGTAAATATAGTGTGACCCAATAAAAATACAAATGGCTACTTTTTATAAAGTTGTATTAAAAATATTGGTTTTACATTAAAACGTTTAAACTCTTAAAAACGAACAATACTCATAGACTGGGAATGTATAGATTGAGAGAAACTTTGCAATTGAAATCTACAAATAGTTTGTGTAGTAAATGTAGTAACGTATTACATATATAATCTATTGAAAAGTCATTTAATTATTTATAAAATTTACAAAAGAATTCGGATATTGAAATTAAATGGAGTGTGGTTCTGTTTACGTAATGAATTACAATCAATAATCATATAACAACATGAGAATGAATACTTTTATGATTTTAAAATAAAAGGAAGATGAAATAAATTTGAATATACGTTACTAATTACTTCTTTATGACCTAAAGGAAGAAATGTATTCGACAATTCTTACCAAAAGACATGCATCATACATATAAACATGTACAAACGGTCAGCATGACCTCATAACTTTAAACATATCAATTTTGAAACAATTAACTAACGATCCTACGAACGCCTTTCATACGTCATCTTCATTTTACTGTTTCCCACGGCCGTATGACATGCGTCCTTCTTCATTTTTTATCTTCTACTAGATACAAACGTCTTTGAAACTTTCGTAGGCGCCTATTATTAGCTTTTTAATATCATGAAGGGGGGGATACAAGGGGAGACTGGGATACGCGCTGCGCGATTCATTTGTCCGTCACCACAGTGACTTAATGCAGGGTAGTGAAATTAACCATTTAAGTGCTTTCTTATAAAAGTGAATTGGTAATTATGCGGTGGGTAGGCTTGCTCAAGGTCGCGTAAACGCGAGGGCCTAACGCAGGAGCGTCGCCGTGATTTGGATCCGGGCGAGCGGAGCGAGAAAACTTGCCTTTGAAAGTAATTTGTCATTATAATGTTGCGGGCACAAAGCGTATGCAAATATGGGCCCTATCCACTTCTGTTTCATTTTTCTTCCGATTATGTTGGCAGTAAGATTTACAACTAGTGTTGGGAATGACGTCGGCAAACAAATGCACATCGCACTCAATTCATAACCAAGTCTTCGCTAGTATTCTCTATTAAGGTTGTCGCAGGAGAATCGGCAATGTGTTATCTAATTATGCATCTAATTATGCAAGTATTAGCAATTTTTCCACGAATCGATTGGAAAATCATACTTTCAGGTACTGTCAATGCTCTAAGTAGTGTTATTGTTGTTAGCGACACATACAGAAGTTTAGAAGATGCAGGCGTATCATTGGCAGCGACTCTTAACATGAAAAATTTAAGAGATTTTGAATAATGAATTGTAACTGGATTGTTCTGATGATGACGTCGTTTTTATTCCTGACCTGATTAGTTCGAGCAATGCAAACTATATCCAGAGAAGTTAGAATGTTGCGAATGATTCTATTGGCAATTCTTCCCAAATTCAAGAGTTTGTATTACCTTGAGAATTCTATGATATTAATAAACAATCTAAATTACCAGTGGTTGAGAAAACCAGTGAAATAAAATCTCTTGTAAATGAAGACTTAACTGAAGTAGAATATTTTTTTTCAATTTTTCAACAGAATATTTTGGATAATAAAATTAGAAATACAAATGTTTGCAAATGGAAGTATATCTGAATTTTAACAAAGAGTAATTGTTGTGCACCACTGTTGTTGACACATGAAGTTCACTGCATTTGATTTGTATGACAGCTAAATTGCCAGGACACAAGAATATACACGTGTCTTACTCTCAGGAGCAAATGTGTTAAAGGATGCACTTGAAACTATATATTGCCATGACAACAAACTACATCAATAATATGACCTTAGAAAATGAAATTGCTTGGCGATGAATTTCACTCCGTCAAACTTTCAATCAAAATGAACATGGCTTAGATGTTTCTTCTACCACGGCTTGGCTCAAAGTGTGTGAACATATTGAAATGGTGGAGCTCTACACTCCACCAATGGCTTTTGAAGGGATGGAACCGATTACATCCAAATTATTTGTTTACAATTCACCTATAGAACAAGTTTTAAGTTTCAGTTCCTTTGGATACAAAATGCCATACTGAGAGGAAATAAATATACAAGGGAAAATTGAAAGACTAAATCGTATGAACGGAATAATCCTGAGAACCCTGAAAAGGAAAATCAGAGAGAAAACCATGATTAAATTCTGTAATGTATTAAGTATCCCGATTATTTTATATAGAAGTGAAAATTGGAGAATGACCAAAAATTATAGCACTAGACTTCAAAGTGCGGAAATTAGATTTATGTGATCAGCAGCTGGTTATAAGCGGATGGACAAGGAAAGTAATTTAGAAATTTGTAAAGAACTTGATGTATGTAAACTTCAAGAGAAAGTTAACTACTACCGAAATTCCTGGATGCAGCACACTGAAAATATGCAAAACAACCGACTGCTGAAAATAATTTTAAAATACCGCCCACAAGGACGAAGAAATCCTGGCCGCCCGAAAAAGAGATGGAGTGACCAGACGGAAACGGAGGCGTAACAGGCAGTGCCTCTATACCTGAAGGAGGAGAAGAAAAAGAAGAAGAAGAACAACAACAATAACAATTTGATCTGAAATAAAATAAGCTATAAATAATATTTCTTTAAGAATACAATTATTTAAAGAACACATTTAGATTATAATTTAATATAAAGTGTGATGCTTTCTGAGAATAAAATTCATTGGAAATCATGGTTGTCAATGGCGAGCTACTAATTAGTACGTAAGTCGACTATAGACTACTTACTTAAGTGGAACATTTCAATCTGCACAATGTAGAATACAATGAGACATAAAACAAATACAATGTTGAAAAATACTTCTTAGAATTATCCCTTGAAAGTAATTCAGTTGTCGCCCGGTGATGTAACTGTACCATTCTTAACATAGTAAATACCTGTGTTGCCAAATAGATGGAACACTTATCATAAGTCATTGTACATGTAGTATTTACTGAACAATTATAACAAAGAAACTATGAAAACTGGAGGTATATGTAACATAAATAATTAAATCCGCATCCACTTGACACGAAACATCATGTTAGTTTCAAACGTTATGAGATTTAAACATAAACATGGCGAGGCATCTATAATCCTAACCAGCCAACGAAGCTAGATGAAATAAATCATTTCGAGTGCGTTACTCTCATTTAATTCGTGAATGAAAGGGATAATCAATTACGAGGGCGTGAGGGCAACAGATTGAAATTAAAAGAACTATGTTCAATTTATAGCTTCAATTTGATTTCCAACATTACTTTCTATTTAATAGGTTATATTTATGTGTATAATTGATTTAACTGATTCTATTTGGCTAGGCTGCAGGCCTTTAATCAAGTGCAATATCCTAGATACTCCATTGGATATTACATCCTAACGGATTCTCAGTTTTCGAATTCACACTAAATATTTCGTGTTGAGCATAATTGGTCTCACTATCCATGAAAGTCGCGTAAAAAGGTCTATACGTTTCAGCTAATGACAAAAAAACGGAAAAATGAAAACCTGCTGTCAGAAGACGAGGACATGTTAATCTACCAAACTTTTTCTACACGATTTATTTACTAAAATCGGCACAGAGAGTTGTCGATTATATGATGTCTGAATACTAATTACTGTTACTGTGAACTTTTTTAAAAAATGGCGACATGCCATAATTTTCATCATAATTAGGCGAAGTGAATATCGTGTTGTCAATAAGTGGCTAATAACATAATTAGCAATGAAATCATTAGCAAATCAATAAAAAACTATGCTTTAGTAGCATTTGAGCAAGAAATCTTGTTTAACTTAAAAATTGTATGCATCACTTATGAGTGTTCAAATGGAACACTTCCAAACAAATACTTATTTTTCTCCCACATTTGGTTGCATTTCAAAAGTAAGGTTTCGTTCAATGTAAAAGCACTTATATTTTGATCAAAATACTCTCCGTAGTTTGTGATTATGTTAAAAAAACCTTTTGTCTGTTTTGTTTTTATGAATTTGTGATGGTCAAAAATAATACTTTGGACAAAATTAAAGTTTTTTGAAAAAGCATTGTTAAATTACTCAAGAGAGGATAAGTCACCAATTAATATCGATCAATTGCCAGTTCTGGCAGAGAGATTACATGAAAAAATAGGAGGGGTGTTCAAAAGTTACTTGATATACAATTTAGGAGAGAATTGTCAGAATTGGGAGCTGGCAATTGTCAGATGTTGTGACATGCCGCATTAGTCTGTCAACATGATGACTACCACCTACATACTTTCCCATCCCGACTATAGCATTGTGCGTGACACATGCATTCTATGTACGATGCCTATCTACTCGTACACCAGCTCAAAGGTGGGCGACAATGATGCATTGTACGAAATTTTCTGTTCCTTCGATCCATGATTCGAATATATTACTCAGTCCAGTCCACAAGTCCGACTCTGTATTCGGCTACATGCACCGCCAAACTTCCTATTGCAGATATTTTATTTCTTGAGTCCATAGCAGACTGCAGACAAGTCTCACTTTTCTATAATCTATATCTATATCTGTATCTTCTATATCTTATATACTAATATATAAAGACAGAAGTGGGTTGTCTTCCAACGCGGTAATCTCTGAATCTACTGAACCAATGCCGATGAAACTTTTGTGCTAACTTCCTTGAAAGGTCTGGAGTGCTATAGGCTATGATTTACAACCATAAACCGTAGTATATTTAAAAATAATTACTTTTCTCGACAATTTTGGCATAGCTTTACATCACAAATTCAAGAGCGCATCAATGTCAATAGTTTAGCTGTGCGCCACCAGAGGTTGACGTCTGAGATCTACTACTGGTTCCATCAATGCCCAGAATTATTACGAGATTCATTGGACTTGGAATAAGGTTATGTAATGTCACTGTATGAACGGTGGTGATTTGTTAGTTCTGAACATTGGTGGAATATTTGGAAGAAATCGGTAACTAAAGTGGTAAAGATGACAAGGTACATGCATTATCCTTAATCCGTGGTATATACAAAGTGGCTATAAAACATTCGAGTTTGAATTTGTACAGAAATGAGGTAGGTTGCGACAGTGCAATGTACAATAATATATAGTACAGAATATACAGTAATCTACAATGTATTATATATAGATATCGTATACATTCTAAATAACCTCTTCTTTTACAGAAATTTGTAAACATTAAATTTCTTCAAACAATGCGAGTGTCAAGTTGTCAAAACAGATTAAACAAGTGCGAATAGATGGGCAGTCTATAAACGTTTTGAAACGGCTATGAAGAGAAGTGCGACTTGCTGAAGCACTCACTCGCACTATTGAAAATAATACTGCAAGGAGGGATGCAAATGTAAATAATTCTCTACGTAGTTGGGTTGATTTTCAATAGCACTCACAATTTGACTATTTACACAGTTCTCATGTTCAAATTGGTAAAATGTAAAATGTTTGTATGTTTTGGTTTCATCCAGTTGATTTTTTCTTCATTATGTGCAGAAGATTAGTGCAATAGTACTATGTAATTAAGTAATGATCATTTACATATTGAGAATAATCTGTGCTATTATTTTACATTGCAATTGCTTCCAACGCATGAATTGGTTTCTGTTATTCACATTTCAAGATCCTTGATATATAGCACTTCAGATCAAATAATGAAGCTAATATGGTTTTGTTCAGAAGATTGTCAATTTAGTTTGTACCCATAATGTACATGTTGATGGATCAGCATTGTTCTCATGCTTCAATGTTATGATTAATTGATTTTCATAAAAAAATAAGTTTTATTCTACGCGTAGTTTAAACTTATATATATTTATATAGTATAGAATTGTTTATTGTTTTTAGTTATAAAGTGAAGAAAGTTTACGAGATGGAAGCCCAAATAAGAAAAATATTTTTGTGAAAAAGTGAGCGAGGTAGACCGGAAATTTCCCAATGGGGGTGAAGAGAAGACAGGGCTATCGAAGCGTGGCCGTGCAGAGCATGGCAGGGAGGAGCAGAGGGGAGAAGGGATACAACGTAAGAAGATAGTAGGCCCCACCACAGGGTATGAAAAAATGGAATTCCTCTCCTTGACTAATAATTTACTATAAACCCGAGCAACGCCGGGTACACCAGCTAGTAGTCCATACGAGTAATCTTTTTCATTGCGTCGTTCGAGATATTCTCACATTCATCAATGCCCAGATGTGAGTGTCATTCAGAGACAAATTATTCCAGAGAAAAAAAAATTGTGTAGCACAAGTTTTGTAACTTTGGGACCTTTAATTTGGCATTGCTCGGTTGAATTCTGACTTCCTGGAGGATCATCATTGTTGTGTTCATAACCTTAAAATAAAGCTGTACGATGGACTGGCCCCTTGATAATTCCACATTGGTTAAACAACGTTCTGTGATTCGTTTTTTAATTGTTCAAGGTAAATAACCAGCTAATATATAATATAGAAAGACTAAAGTGTATTATGAAAGTTGTATGAACTGGAGTAATTTTTAGAAACTAGTAGAATGGTTCAATAGTGGCCGAGATTCAGTGACTGACGAAGACTGTTCTGGCCACACAAGCAGGAAATATCTTGTTGACAGTGTTTTCGGACACAAGTGGAACGTATTTTGTTATTATCTCAAAGAAGAGTGTGTAATAAATAGCCAATACTACTCAGTTATGCTTTTGAAGAAGGTGAAGCCAGCCATGGGAAAGAGACGTCGAAGATTTAAGACGAGAGTTGGTGTGATTCTCCATCAAGAAAACCCACATGATGACATTGCTTTACAAACCCGTGAAACCATCGATAAATTGGTTTGAGAAGTATGCTTGATCATCCTTACAACACTGCTTTAGCACAATCGGTTTTGTACTTCTTAGGTCCACTAAGGTAGGAATTAAGTGGGAAGAACTTCCAGGATAACAAGAATGTCAGAAACACTTTTGGTGAATTGGTTCAAACAACAAAATAAACAGTTCTTTGTAGCAGAAATAAAAAAGCTGATAACCAGTTGAGATATGTGCATAAATGTTGATGTAGAGCATATTGAATAGTAGGAAAAGTACTGTTTTGCAAAAATAAGCGTTTATATCTCCAGACCAATTTGCCTACTTAATTACTGAATGCCCATATATTTGTAAGTTTTACCTGGTTGATAGTTTTAAATAGAGTGCATATCCACATTAATGTTCTCTCACGTCATTTTGCTTTTATGTGGATTATTGCACACACGTCCAGACTAGATTCCATGAATATTTCATTGCTAAAACATTGACCACAAGGATTTGACGTTGATCACATGGCATTTAATAGAGAATCGCTTCATTCCTAGCTAACACTTAAAAACACTGAAACCCTAATTCATTATCCAGGTGAAAAAATGTGATACTGGTCTTTCATCACCATAAAGCTTGCAACGAAAAATCAGCTTCTGACACCTGTCTAGATTGGACCAAACTAATGCAAAACCGATAATGTCTCCAGGTGGTGACATAGAAACATTATTTAAATAGTTGCAGAGACTGATATAACTAAAAAACGCATTTTACAAGTCTCTTTGAAAATAATCAATTACAAAGACTACTAGAGTAGTAAATAAAAAGCCACGTACATTTAAATATATTTCAGAAAAAATATATAATTTAAGATCTTGGCGCAATGTTGTAGACGCACCGATAATCCCTACATCTGCTTCTTAGAAATCTCGTTGCTACAGGGAGTAGACTTTATAATCAACCGACCCATAATATTTTTAGTCCTAAATTAAATTAATAATAGCTGTCAGTCCGGATAGCCGAGATCGCTAAGACAGTAGCTCCCACCTCGGTCACGGCTGTGTGTGTATGTTTGTATGTGTGTGTCGTCCATTCAGCCGCGATTATCATCACCATTTCTATCATTACCCCCCTACTGGACTAACAACCTTGGGGGATAAAAAATGGACTCAGCATAATGCTGATCCATGGATAAATAACATGCACTTCTGCATGGCTGCGTGGTCCAAAGCGGATTATTCGAAAACAAAAAATACATAAATTACACATAGCAAAGATTTTTTGAGGGGTTGTATTGTAAATATAAAGAAGATTCCAGTAAGGCAGTGGAAATAAATGTAGAGCATATTATAATAGAAAAGTTATAAAATCGAGCGTAGTTAGTGATATCTCTGACGTCTTTGATAGATGTCGATCAAGATTTGTGTTTCGCAATATGTAACGCCTTTAAAATCCCGAAAGTTTTAATTAATTATATTTCACTCATATACAAATAAGAAATATGATCGCATCAAGCAATAAAAAACAGTCACCGTACCGATTCTGTCGGAGGACGCATATTGACGTAGATAGGACATAGCCTCAGATTAATCTTAAGTTTGACATTAAATAACTATTTTCTCTTTTGCAAAAAAAGGGGGGAATGTAATTCCGCACAAATATTCCATTCATTTTATATACATACATTCTGTCCATATAGAACGTTAGACAATATGTCATAGGTAATGGATATAGCCAGACCAAAGAACAGTATAATTCAAAGTAGAAAACCAAATAAGTCAAAAGTGAAAATATTCACTTGCAGTAATTCGCTTTTAATAGGAAAATTTTCACGGCAAATTATATCCATCCAGTATTAAATTGTACGTTTAATTTATTCAATTTAATAAGTAATTATTCCTAATAGTTTTGTTATGCATGAGTGTTAAGTTTAGAGACAAATAAAATAAAATAAATAAAATGAAACGTTTAAAACTTAACTCGTGGGCAAATATTATTTCAGCAAAATAAATATACTTTCAATTAGTAGACAAAATACTATTTTGGAATAATAATAAGTATCAACTCTTCACGCCATACATGACTACGTGGTGACATAGAAACATCACTACGAGAGTTACAGAGACTGATAAGACTAAAAAACGCATTTTAGGCCTTTAGTGCAAACCATCAATTACATAGACTACTAGAGAAATAAAGAAAAAGTCACAAATATTTCTAATAATTTCAGAAAATATATATAATTTAAGATCTTGATTGTATACATTTCAATGAAATATATTTACAAAAATGTATGCACCATTGAACAGATAACAATACAAATGGTACAATTAGGCCATTTCCTAGATACGGAATCCCCAACGTTCTTATTCTAAGCTGTATCCGTAGTAACATCAGGAGAAATGTGGCACGTTCCAGTGAAGCAACTTGCAACCCTGGTCCACTGTCAGGATATGGATATACGTCTCAAAACAATTTTATGCTCGCCGAGAGCATTCATACGAACCTCCAGCGTCTTTAAGAGAGCAACTATAAATCAATACCTCGCTACAGTGTTGTTTGCTGACTTCCAATTTCCGGAATTGCGTGCCTTTGAGGAGGTAAATCGAGCACGGAACATTACCCTTGCTATCAACATCTGGCGACTGCACCCGCTCTACTCACTCATTAATTCTCAGCAATTGATTGTCAGCAACTTCAAAACATTATTAGATATTGTAACACAACTGCAGATATGCATCGTGGAATTACACGACAGAAAAATGATTAAAAATGTATTTATAGACGAAATCGAACTACATGTTCAACACAATGCAAACGAAAACGACAGCGAAGAGAAAATCGAAAATTCTATCGCACACGAATTTGGAAATATAAAAGAAGTCAAAAAAGGAGACGTCATTAAAGAGGATGAACAATTAAAGAACAAGAAGAATTTAAAGAAGGAGACACAGAAATAGCAGGACAAATCGATGATCAAGTAGAAGAGGAGGAAGAATCTGAATGGGAGTCCGTAGAAGGAGAAACGGAGGAGGAAGAAGAAATTGAGGAACAGGAGGATGACGCAATAGATATACTCAAAAACGGCCAACAGAGTGGCGAGGATTATGCTGGAGAGGCGACATTTGAGCGAGAACGTGAGACATTTAAGTGGGCAGGTGAAATGGAAACAGTCGACGGTAAAACCGATGTGACAATTCCACCACAATATCCAGACCAAAACTATCCGACAGTGGACAACGAGGGTGCAAGTGTGTCCAGACACAGGTGTGCTTCTGGCCGCTCTCCTCCCTGCAACGTGAGCAGGTCCCGCAAACGAAGCCACACCGGAGAACGAGTCTTTCTCAGCGAGCTGTGCCAGGTACAGACGACCAGGGCCAAGCTCTACCGCAAAGAGCTGTTCGGCGAGTGGCGGCTGCGGTGCATGGAAAAACTATGCACCAAGCAGCAACTGCAGTCGTCGCCCTTCATTCTGGAGCTGCGCGATGTGGAGACGAAGGAGCCAACCATCGCTGAGGAGGAAGAGGACGAACCGCTGATGTGTGCGGGTGACGAGGGGGCCGAGGACGCATGTGATGTTAACATGGAGAAGGAGATGGATGGGGCTGGCGACGCTCCGGAGGAGGCCAAAGGGGCTCCGGCTCCGCGAGTGGCGGGGGACGAGCGCGCGCCGGGCTGGCTGGCGCGTGTGCTCCGCGCCCTTGGACGTCGCGACGCCGGCGCCGGTCGCGCCCCCTGGTGGCGGCGCTGCGTCCGCGCTTGCTGCTGCTGCGTCTGCAGCGACAGCGACGGCGCAGAATAAGGTGACGGAGGAGAGGGGGGGGTGTCCAGACACAGGCTTCCTTCAGGCAGCTCTCCTGCCTGCAACGCGAGCAGGTCCCGCAAACGAAGGTACACCGGTGAACGAGTCTTTCTCAGCGAGGCTCTACCGCAAAGAGCTGTTCGGCCAGTGGCGGCTGCGTTGCAAACAAAAAATGTGAATAAGCAGCAACTGCAGTCCCCGCCCTTCATTCTGAAGCTGCGTGATGTGAAGCAGAAAGAGCCGTTGATGTGTGCGGGTGACGGGAGAGCCGAAGGAGAATGTGTCTGTGACGTGGGGGGGGGAGAAAGACGGCGTAGGTGACGCCGCAGAGGAGACCAAAGGAGCTCGGCTCCGCGAATGGAAGTAGGCAAACACGGGCCGAAGTGGTAGGCGCGTGTGCTGCGTGGCCTTGGGTAACAGGGGGCCGATGGAAAAAGTGTTTTTGTGTTCGGAAGGAAGAAGGTGAAGAAAGCGACGTCCCCGGCGAGACCAAAGAGCTTCGGCTCTGAGGAGGAAAGTGGAAGAGCCCGCGCCGGGATCAAAGACGCAATAGATGCGTGGCCGTGTGTTACAAGGGGGCCTGTGAAAAATGTGTTTGTGTGTTTGGACACAAGAAGGTGAAGAAAGCGACGTCCCCGGCGAGACCAAAGAGCTTCGGCTCTGAGGAGGAAAGTGGAAGAGCGCGCGCCGGGATCAAAGACGCGTAAGATGGGTGGCCGTGTGTTACAAGGGGGCCGATGAAAAATGAGTTTGTGTGTTTGGACACAAGAAGGTGTAGAAAGCGATGTCCCCGGCAAGACCAATGAGCTTCGGCTCTGAGGAGGAAAGTGGAAGAGCGCGCGCCGGGATCAAAGACGCAATACATGCGTGGCCGTGTATTACAAGGGGGCCTGTGAAAAATGTGTTTGTGTGTTTGGACACAAGAAGGTGGAGAAAGCGACGTCCCCGGCGAGACCAAAGAGCTTCGGCTCTGAGGAGGAAAGTGGAAGAGCGCGCGCCGGGATCAAAGACGCAATAGATGCGTGGCCGTGTGTTACAAGGGGGCCGATGAAAAATGAGTTTGTGTGTGTGGACACAAGAAGGTGGAGAAAGCGATGTCCCCGGCGAGACCAAAGAGCTTCGGCTCTAAGGGGGAAAGTGGAAGAGCCCGCGCCCGGATCAAAGACGCAATAGATGCGTGGCCGTGTGTTACAAGGGGGCCTGTGAAAAATGTGTTTGTGTGTGTGGACACAAGAAGGTGAAGAAAGCGACGTCCCCGGCGAGACCAAAGAGCTTCGGCTCTAAGGGGGAAAGTGGAAGAGCCCGCGCCGGGATCAAAGACGCAATAGATGCGTGGCCGTGTGTTACAAGGGCGCCTGTGAAAAATGTGTTTGTGTGTGTAGACACAAGAAGGTGAAGAAAGCGATGTCCCCGGCGAGACCAAAGAGCTTCGGCTCTGAGGGGGAAAGTGGAAGAGCGCGCGCCGGGATTAAAGACGCAATAGATGCGTGGCCGTGTATTACAAGGGGGCCTGTGAAAAATGTGTTTGTGTGTTTGGACACAAGAAGGTGAAGAAAGCGACGTCCCCGGCGAGACCAAAGAGCTTCGGCTCTGAGGAGGAAAGTGGAAGAGCCCGCGCCGGGATCAAAGACGCAAAAGATGCGTGGCCGTGTATTACAAGGGGGCCTGTGAAAAATGTGTTTGTGTGTGTGGACACAAGAAGGTGAAGAAAGCGACGTCCCCGGCGAGACCAAAGAGCTTCGGCTCTGAGGAGGAAAGTGGAAGAGCCCGCGCCGGGATCAAAGACGCAATAGATGCGTGGCGGTGTGTTACAAGGGGGCCGATGAAAAATGAGTTTGTGTGTGAGGACACAAGAAGGTGGAGAAAGCGATGTCCCCGGCGAGACCAAAGAGCTTCGGCTCTGAGGAGGAAAGTGGAAGAGCCCGCGCCGGGATCAAAGACGCAATAGATGCGTGGCCGTGTATTACAAGGGGGCCTGTGAAAAATGTGTTTGTGTGTGTGGACACAAGAAGGTGAAGAAAGCGACGTCCCCGGCGAGACCAAAGAGCTTCGGCTCTGAGGGGGAAAGTGGAAGAGCCCGCGCCGGGATCAAAGACGCAATAGATGCGTGGCCGTGTATTACAAGGGGGCCTGTGAAAAATGTGTTTGTGTGTGTGGACACAAGAAGGTGAAGAAAGCGACGTCCCCAGCGAGACCAAAGAGCTTTGGCTCTAAGGGGAAAAGTGGAAGAGCGCGCGCCGGGATCAAAGACGCAATAGATGCGTGGCCGTGTATTACAAGGGGGCCTGTGAAAAATGTGTTTTTGTGGTGGACACCAGAAGGTGAAGAAAGCGACGTCCCCGGCGAGACCAAAGAGCTTCGGCTCTGAGGAGGAAAGTGGAAGAGCCCGCGCCGGGATCAAAGACGCAATAGATGCGTGGCCGTGTGTTACAAGGGGGCCTGTGAAAAATGTGTTTGTGTGTGTGGACTCAAGAAGGTGAAGAAAGCGACGTCCATGGCGAGACCAAAAAGCTTGGGCTCTGAGGAGGAAAGTGGAAGACCCCGCGCCGGGATCAAAGACGCAATAGATGCGTGGCCGTGTATTACAAGGGGGCCTGTGAAAAATGTGTTTGTGTGTGTGGACACAAGAAGGTGAAGAAAGCGACGTCCCCGGCGAGACCAAAGAGCTTCGCCTCTGAGGAGGAAAGTGGAAGAGCCCGCGCCGGGATCAAAGACGCAATAGATGCGTGGCCGTGTATTACAAGGGGGCCTGTGAAAAATGTGTTTGTGTGTGTGGACACAAGAAGGTGAAGAAAGCGACGTCCCCGGCGAGACCAAAGAGCTTCGGCTCTAAGGGGAAAAGTGGAAGAGCGCGCGCCGGGATCAAAGACGCAATAGATGCGTGGCCGTGTATTACAAGGGGGCCTGTGAAAAATGTGTTTGTGTGTTTGGACACAAGAAGGTGAAGAAAGCGACGTCCCCGGCGAGACCAAAGAGCTTCGGCTCTGAGGAGGAAAGTGGAAGAGCCCGCGCCGGGATCAAAGACGCAATAGATGCGTGGCCGTGTATTACAAGGGGGCCTGTGAAAAATGTGTTTGTGTGTTTGGACACAAGAAGGTGAAGAAAGCGACGTCCCCGGCGAGACCAAAGAGCTTCGGCTCTAAGGGGAAAAGTGGAAAAGCGCGCGCCGGGATCAAAGACGCAATAGATGCGTGGCCGTGTATTACAAGGGGGCCTGTGAAAAATGTGTTTGTGTGTGTGCACACTAGAAGGTGAAGAAAGCGACGTCCCCGGCGAGACCAAAGAGCTTCGCCTCTGAGGAGGAAAGTGGAAGAGCCCGCGCCGGGATCAAAGACGCAATAGATGCGTGGCCGTGTATTACAAGGGGGCCTGTGAAAAATGTGTTTGTGTGTGTGAACACAAGAAGGTGAAGAAAGCGACGTCCCCGGCGAGACCAAAGAGCTTCGGCTCTGAGGAGGAAAGTGGAAGAGCCCGCGCCGGGATCAAAGACGCAAAAGATGCGTGGCCTTGTATTACAAGGGGGCCTGTGAAAAATGTGTTTGTGTGTGTGGACACAAGAAGGTGAAGAAAGCGACGTCCCCGGCGAGACCAAAGAGCTTCGGCTCTGAGGAGGAAAGTGGAAGAGCCCGCGCCGGGATCAAAGACGCAATAGATGCGTGGCCGTGTATTACAAGGGGGCCTGTGAAAAATGTGTTTGTGTGGTGGACACAAGAAGGTGAAGAAAGCGACGTCCCCGGCGAGACCAAAGAGCTTCGGCTCTGAGGAGGAAAGTGGAAGAGCCCGCGCCGGGATCAAAGACGCAATAGATGCGTGGCCGTGTATTACAAGGGGGCCTGTGAAAAATGTGTTTGTGTCTGTGGACACAAGAAGGTAAAGAAAGCGACGTCCCCGGCTAAACCAAAGAGCATCGGCTCTGAGGAGGAAAGTGGAAGAGTCCGCGCCGGGATCAAAGACGCAATAGATGCGTGGCCGTGTGTTACAAGGGGGCCTGTGAAAAATGTGTTTGTATGTGTGGACACAAGAAGGTGAAGAAAGCGATGTCCCCGGCGAGACCAAAGAGCTTCGGCTCTGAGGAGGAAAGTGGAAGAGCCCGCGCCGGGATCAAAGACGCAATAGATGCGTGGCGGTGTGTTACAAGGGGGCCTGTGAAAAATGTGTTTGTGTGTGTGGACACAAGAAAGTGAAGAAAGCGATGTCCCCGTCGAGACTAAAGAGCTTCGGCTCTGAGGAGGAAAGTGGAAGAGCCCGCGCCGGGATCAAAGACGCAATAGATGCGTGGCCGTGTGTTACAAGGGGGCCTGTGAAAAATGTGTTTGTGTGTGTGACACAAGAAGGTGAAGAAAGCGACGTCCCCGGCGAGATCAAAGAGCTTCGGCTCTGAGGAGGAAAGTGGAAGAGCCCGCGCCGGGATCAAAGACGCAATAGATGCGTGGCCGTGTATTACAAGGGGGCCTGTGAAAAATGTGTTTGTGTGTTTGGACACAAGAAGGAGAAGAAAGCGACGTCCCCGGCGAGACCAAAGAGCTTCGGCTCTAAGGGGAAAAGTTGAAGAGCGCGCGCCGGGATTAAAGACGCAATAGATGCGTGGCCGTGTATTACAAGGGGGCCTGTGAAAAATGTGTTTGTGTGTTTGGACACAAGAAGGTGAAGAAAGCGACGTCCCCGGCGAGACCAAAGAGCTTCGGCTCTAAGGGGAAAAGTGGAAGAGCGCGCGCCGGGATCAAAGACGCAATAGATGCGTGGCCGTGTATTACAAGGGGGCCTGTGAAAAATGTGTTTGTGTGTTTGGACACAAGAAGGTGAAAAAAGCGACGTCCCCGGCGAGACCAAAGAGCTTCGGCTCTAAGGGGAAAAGTGGAAGAGCGCGCGCCGGGATCAAAGACGCAATAGATGCGTGGCCGTGTATTACAAGGGGGCCTGTGAAAAATGTGTTTGTGTGGTGGACACAAGAAGGTGAAGAAAGCGACGTCCCCGGCGAGACCAAAGAGCTTCGGCTCTGAGGAGGAAAATGGAAGAGCCCGCGCCGGGATCAAAGACGCAATAGATGCGTGGCCGTGTATTACAAGGGGGCCTGTGAAAAATGTGTTTGTGTGTGTGGACACAAGAAGGTGAAGAAAGCGACGTCCCCGGCGAGACCAAAGAGCTTCGGCTCTAAGGAGGAAAGTGGAAGAGCCCGCGCCGGGATCAAAGACGCAATAGATGCGTGGCCGTGTGTTACAAGGGGGCCTGTGAAAAATGTGTTTGTGTGTGTGGACACAGGAAGGTGAAGAAAGCGACGTCCCCGGCGAGACCAAAGAGCTTCGGCTCTGAGGAGGAAAGTGGAAGAGCCCGCGCCGGGATCAAAGACGCAATAGACGCGTGGCCGTGTGTTACAAGGCGTCCTGTGAAAAATGTGTTTGTGTGTGTGGACACAAGAAGGTGAAGAAAGCGATGTCCCCGGCGAGACCAAAGAGCTTCGGATCTGAGGAGGAAAGTGGAAGAGCCCGCGCCGGGATCAAAGACGCAATAGATGCGTGGCCGTGTGTTACAAGGGGGCCGATGAAAAATGAGTTTGTGTGTGTGGACACAAGAAGGTGGAGAAAGCGATGTCCCCGGCGAGACCAAAGAGCTTCGGCTCTAAGGGGGAAAGTGGAAGAGCCCGCGCCGGGATCAAAGACGCAATAGATGCGTGGCCGTGTGTTACAAGGGGGCCTGGGAAAAATGTGTTTGTGGGTGTGGACACAAGAAGGTGGAGAAAGCGATGTCCCCGGCGAGACCAAAGAGCTTCGGCTCTGAGGAGGAAAGTGGGAGAGCGAAGATCTCGCGCCGCGCCTGAAGGCGGGTGAGCTGCATGGCCTTGAATAAAGAGGGGGCTAATGGAAAAAATGTTTGTGTGGAAGAAAGATGAGAAAGCGGCGCCCCCGGGGAGAGTGACAAGGGGGCCGATGGAAAAAGTGTTGGGTGTGTTTGGGAGGAAGAAGGTGGAGAAACCAACGCCCTTGGCGAGACCATAGAGCTCCGGCTCTGAGAGTGGAAGTGGAAGAGCGCGCGCCCGGCTGGCTGGCGCGGTTGCTCTGGGCCTTTGGGCGTCGCAACGCCGGCGCTGGTCGCGCTTGTTGGTGGTGGCGCTGCGTCCGCGATTTCTGCTACGTCGACGGCGACTTCACTGACTGAGGTGACGGTGGAGGGGTTCGCAGTGATTTTGGCAATGATGCGTTCCCCGGGGTGCATGCTCTTGCATCGTAGAATTGTGTTTCATGAGGTCGACAGCGTTCATTCGCGTGGCTGGAAGTGGTTGACGCTTGTTCCAGTATCTCGTTATGTTAATGCGAAAACGTGTAATATTTACTGCTGATTGCATAAAATGAATCAGTAATTTTTAATAAAATTTTTGAAAAATGCGTATTGTTGTTTATATAATTGTATAGATTCACTTTGTTGAATGTATGGATCATCAATTCAAAGCCTGTAATGTTTTCGAATGTAGAACTTTATTATTTTTTAAATGTTTGTCGAGTATTTGTGGCTCATGGATTGATACTTCTTTATAAGGTCTTAATACCTTCTTCTTTTGGGGAAAAATTTGGAAATGAATTGATGGTCCTTTTGTAGATTTTCAATGATTTGATTGGTGAAGGCTTAACTAGCTAGTCGAAAACTTTATAATTGCATGGAATGCCGTTTTTTCAGTAAATTGTGGTTTTACAAACATCGATTCTACAGCATTGCATTTGTGTGTTCGCTGTTTTTGTAGCTTTTTGCTCCCCCTAAGTTGTTTTGTTTGAATACAGTTAGGAAAGTGTCGACATTAATACCAATTTCCATCTGGCTTGTACTAATTTTGTACATTTGAAAATACCTATTTGGATGAAAAAAAAGTAGCAAACAATTTATATTACAATCATAAAAGTGATACAATTTTTATTTGCTTAAGTGGTTGTGAAGTAAAAATTCTTCATATTGAATTACAGTTTTTGAGTTTTTTATGTTTACCTTGAAAATACTTGAATGAAGGCGAGCCAGCTTAACATTAGTTTTTTCGTGTACTGTATAATGCTAGTTACAGATTTTCTAACTAACATGTCATTTATACACCATACTATGCTTCAGAATAATGCAGTAAATATAGTGTGACCCAATAAAAATACAAATGGCTACTTTTTATAAAGTTGTATTAAAAATATTGGTTTTACATTAAAACGTTTAAACTCTTAAAAACGAACAATACTCATAGACTGGGAATGTATAGATTGAGAGAAACTTTGCAATTGAAATCTACAAATAGTTTGTGTAGTAAATGTAGTAACGTATTACATATATAATCTATTGAAAAGTCATTTAATTATTTATAAAATTTACAAAAGAATTCGGATATTGAAATTAAATGGAGTGTGGTTCTGTTTACGTAATGAATTACAATCAATAATCATATAACAACATGAGAATGAATACTTTCATGATTTTAAAATAAAAGGAAGATGAAATAAATTTGAATATACGTTACTAATTACTTCTTTATGACCTAAAGGAAGAAATGTATTCGACAATTCTTACCAAAAGACATGCATCATACATATAAACATGTACAAACGGTCAGCATGACCTCATAACTTTAAACATATCAATTTTGAAACAATAACACTAACGATCCTACGAACGCCTTTCATACGTCATCTTCATTTTACTGTTTCCCACGGCCGTATGACATGCGTCCTTCTTCATTTTTTATCTTCTACTAGATACAAACGTCTTTGAAACTTTCGTAGGCGCCTATTATTAGCTTTTTAATATCATGAAGGGGGGGATACAAGGGGAGACTGGGATACGCGCTGCGCGATTCATTTGTCCGTCACCACAGTGACTTAATGCAGGGTAGTGAAATTAACCATTTAAGTGCTTTCTTATAAAAGTGAATTGGTAATTATGCGGTGGGTAGGCTTGCTCAAGGTCGCGTAAACGCGAGGGCCTAACGCAGGAGCGTCGCCGTGATTTGGATCCGGGCGAGCGGAGCGAGAAAACTTGCCTTTGAAAGTAATTTGTCATTATAATGTTGCGGGCACAAAGCGTATGCAAATATGGGCCCTATCCACTTCTGTTTCATTTTTCTTCCGATTATGTTGGCAGTATGATTTACAACTAGTGTTGGGAATGACGTCGGCAAACAAATGCACATCGCACTCAATTCATAACCAAGTCTTCGCTAGTATTCTCTATTAAGGTTGTCGCAGGAGAATCGGCAATGTGTTATCTAATTATGCATCTAATTATGCAAGTATTAGCAATTTTTCCACGAATCGATTGGAAAATCATACTTTCAGGTACTGTCAATGCTCTAAGTAGTGTTATTGTTGTTAGCGACACATACAGAAGTTTAGAAGATACAGGCGTATCATTGGCAGCGACTCTTAACATGAAAAATTTAAGAGATTTTGAATAATGAATTGTAACTGGATTGTTCTGATGATGACGTCGTTTTTATTCCTGACCTGATTAGTTCGAGCAATGCAAACTATATCCAGAGAAGTTAGAATGTTGCGAATGATTCTATTGGCAATTCTTCTCAAATTCAAGAGTTTGTATTACCTTGAGAATTCTATGATATTAATAAACAATCTAAATTACCAGTGGTTGAGAAAACCAGTGAAATAAAATCTCTTGTAAATGAAGACTTAACTGAAGTAGAATATTTTTTTTCAATTTTTCAACAGAATATTTTGGATAATAAAATTAGAAATACAAATGTTTGCAAATGGAAGTATATCTGAATTTTAACAAAGAGTAATTGTTGTGCACCACTGTTGTTGACACATGAAGTTCACTGCATTTGATTTGTATGACAGCTAAATTGCCAGGACACAAGAATATACACGTGTCTTACTCTCAGGAGCAAATGTGTTAAAGGATGCACTTGAAACTATATATTGCCATGACAACAAACTACATCAATAATATGACCTTAGAAAATGAAATTGCTTGGCGATGAATTTCACTCCGTCAAACTTTCAATCAAAATGAACATGGCTTAGATGTTTCTTCTACCACGGCTTGGCTCAAAGTGTGTGAACATATTGAAATGGTGGAGCTCTACACTCCACCAATGGCTTTTGAAGGGATGGAACCGATTACATCCAAATTATTTGTTTACAATTCACCTATAGAACAAGTTTTAAGTTTCAGTTCCTTTGGATACAAAATGCCATACTGAGAGGAAATAAATATACAAGGGAAAATTGAAAGACTAAATCGTATGAACGGAATAATCCTGAGAACCCTGAAAAGGAAAATCAGAGAGAAAACCATGATTAAATTCTGTAATGTATTAAGTATCCCGATTATTTTATATAGAAGTGAAAATTGGAGAATGACCAAAAATTATAGCACTAGACTTCAAAGTGCGGAAATTAGATTTATGTGATCAGCAGCTGGTTATAAGCGGATGGACAAGGAAAGTAATTTAGAAATTTGTAAAGAACTTGATGTATGTAAACTTCAAGAGAAAGTTAACTACTACCGAAATTCCTGGATGCAGCACACTGAAAATATGCAAAACAACCGACTGCTGAAAATAATTTTAAAATACCGCCCACAAGGACGAAGAAATCCTGGCCGCCCGAAAAAGAGATGGAGTGACCAGACGGAAACGGAGGCGTAACAGGCAGTGCCTCTATACCTGAAGGAGGAGAAGAAAAAGAAGAAGAAGAACAACAACAACAATAACAATTTGATCTGAAATAAAATAAGCTATAAATAATATTTCTTTAAGAATACAATTATTTAAAGAACACATTTAGATTTTAATTTAATATAAAGTGTGATGCTTTCTGAGAATAAAATTCATTGGAAATCATGGTTGTCAATGGCGAGCTACTAATTAGTACGTAAGTCGACTATAGACTACTTACTTAAGTGGAACATTTCAATCTGCACAATGTAGAATACAATGAGACATAAAACAAATACAATGTTGAAAAATACTTCTTAGAATTATCCCTTGAAAGTAATTCAGTTGTCGCCCGGTGATGTAACTGTACCATTCTTAACATAGTAAATACCTGTGTTGCCAAATAGATGGAACACTTATCATAAGTCATTGTACATGTAGTATTTACTGAACAATTATAACAAAGAAACTATGAAAACTGGAGGTATATGTAACATAAATAATTAAATCCGCATCCACTTGACACGAAACATCATGTTAGTTTCAAACGTTATGAGATTTAAACATAAACATGGCGAGGCATCTATAATCCTAACCAGCCAACGAAGCTAGATGAAATAAATCATTTCGAGTGCGTTACTCTCATTTAATTCGTGAATGAAAGGGATAATCAATTACGAGGGCGTGAGGGCAACAGATTGAAATTAAAAGAACTATGTTCAATTTATAGCTTCAATTTGATTTCCAACATTACTTTCTATTTAATAGGTTATATTTATGTGTATAATTGATTTAACTGATTCTATTTGGCTAGGCTGCAGGCCTTTAATCAAGTGCAATATCCTAGATACTCCATTGGATATTACATCCTAACGGATTCTCAGTTTTCGAATTCACACTAAATATTTCGTGTTGAGCATAATTGGTCTCACTATCCATGAAAGTCGCGTAAAAAGGTCTATACGTTTCAGCTAATGACAAAAAAACGGAAAAATGAAAACCTGCTGTCAGAAGACGAGGACATGTTAATCTACCAAACTTTTTCTACACGATTTATTTACTAAAATCGGCACAGCGAGTTGAATACGACCCAGCTACAGTGTCGAAATCTACCACCGTCTGAAGTTAGGTAATGCCTTATTTTACGTGATGGGACTCATGCCATTAGGCCTGCTCTTTCGCCTGACTACCCAAATTTCGCTACGTTCCTTTTACTATCGAGAGTAGAAAGGAAGGGATTAACTTGGGCGACGAAACAGACGATTTGAATTTAGCTCAGAGGGTTCTTTTAGGCTTGAGGAGCTTTTACAGGCAGTAAATCTTCTACATTGGACTGCCAGCTTCACTTCCCCTCCGCAGTACGGCGTATGAAGAACTTTTTCGACCTTAGAAATGCACATCTTCGATCAGGTTTGAACCCGAAAACAAGGGTACAACATCCTGGTACGCTAACCATTATACCTCCGAACCCGCGAACCGAAGTTGAACCATAGTATCTGCGGTAAGAGGCCTTCCAGAGGGAGCAGCAGTGTCGGCGTTGCTGAAACTCAGGCGGTCGGAAATGCAGCAATGGAGAGACGCTCCGAGAAGCGCAGGCAGTCGGGGCGCTCATTGAGCGCGGGGAGGGGGGCGCGCCGCGCAGGGGGTGGGGGCGACGCAACACGCCATTCGTCTTCATTTCCGGTCGCAGCCGCCGCAGCCGACGCCACGAAACAAACGCACGCTCCAGCGACCCCCGGCGGCGGAGCGGGGTGGGGGGGGGGGCGACAGGGGGAGGAATAGACTGGAAGCGGGAGTGAAGGGGAGACGGTGTGGAGTGAAGTGTCGGGAGAGACACTAGGTAGAGACGTGAAGTGGAGGGGAGCGGTGAGTGGATGCGAGAGAAAGGAGGGACGAGAGAACTTGGGGCTGGGATCAAGGGTGGGCAGCGGCAGGGGCAGGAATAGATTGCCTGCTACCTTTTCCTCGAAGCGTTCAACATTTTAGGAAATTAATTTAGGGTATTTCTGGTTATGAGGGAGTTAACTAAGAATATTAAGTTGTGAAGTGAGGTGTCGTGCAGAGTAGAGCAGAGAAATAATAAAGAAAATGTTTTTAGTGTTATAGAAAAGTGAAGTGAATTGAAGTGAAGTGAATGACTGTGTAGTGCGGCTTTAGCTGATAGACTTTTTTTTTCATGTAATTTAATATTTTAACAATCATCAGTTTTTATATTATTATTATTATTATTATTATTATTATTATTTTAGCATTATTATTACCATTATTATATTTGCATGATATTTATTATCTTATTTATGTAATTAACTGCCTCCGGGTTACACCCAATTGCAGTTTAAATAACTTTATGTTAATAAACTGGAAGTCGGGGTGAAGGGGATAGGGAGAGAGGGAAGGGGATGATCGGAGAAACTACCGATCAGAGCAGCCGCCGCTAGAATTCTCCTCCAGACAGCGACTGA
Source organism: Teleogryllus occipitalis (assembly GCA_011170035.1). Lineage (NCBI taxonomy): Eukaryota > Metazoa > Arthropoda > Insecta > Orthoptera > Gryllidae > Teleogryllus > Teleogryllus occipitalis. Next base: position 28,715 of record BLKR01009941.1, read on the forward strand.
ATTCGACCTCGCTGAAAGCTAGTGTCGGAAATCCTGCCACTCTCGCGACTCCTACATAAGAACTCTTGGTCCGAGGGACTGCATTGATGTCAGCTGATGCCCTCAGCGATCTCTTCCGGTAGGGGCGACGGAAAGAGGGAAAGGACTATGGGGGTGATAAAGGTGGAATGCGTCAGATTATATCGGAGTTCCTCGCAAATTGAGGTGCAGGTCACCGCCTGATCTCTACATCCAGCAATAGAACAACTTCCCCGCTTCTCGGAAACAAAACCGGGAGTGGTACCTCAGTGCATCAACTGATGTCACTGTAGCGCCTCTGACCGGGAGGTCCTAGGTTACTCTCCCCACGGCGGCAGGATTTTCGACACTAGCTTTTCAGCTAGGTCGAATTGAGTCGCTGCCTGGAGGAGAATTCTAGCGACCGGCTGCTCTGATCGGTAGTTTTCCGTGGTTTCTCTGATCAACACAAAACGAATGCTGGAGCAGTACCCTAACAAACGTGCGAAGGACCGCGCGCGATCTTTCCTTCCTCTTCCGTCTCCTATCCTCTCCCCTTACACACACACTAACATGCACTACACTACCACATATTACGGGAGACCGGTCGGGAGCTTAGAGCTTGTCCCGGCTGGGGCGGTGCCCCGCTGGTGGGAGTCCTGGCTAAGGGGAAACCCCACTAGCCGACGGTAAGTCGACGGATCTCGCCATCCAGTGGGGGAAGATCACTGCAATCTCCCGAGAAAAAACATGACACACACTAACGCGACTAATGACTAAAGCAGTTAACGCGCCCGGAAACACGAAAAGAATCAATGGGAACCAAACATTCCCTACACTTTCGCTACCAATGACCTTAGCAGTTGACCCGCGCGACAACATGAAAGGGGCGGGGATGGCGCGGGTCACTGCAGGCGTATCGGTGTCGGAGCGGGGTCACGGTGGTGTCGGCGGGGCGGCAGTAGGGGTGAGGGTGCGGGTGCGGGGTGGGTGGGGCTGGAGGGGTTGCGTGAGCCGGCGGGGGAAGCAGTAAGGAAATCCTGAGGGCGGTCGGGGGGGGGGATAGCCTCGAGGGAGAGGCGATTCCTCGAGAGCCGGCGGTGTCTTGGGACCCGAGAAGATGCCGAGTTGTCAAAGTTGCCACGATGTTGGCGCAAGATGTCACGAAATGACTGATGTTGAGACACGCATCCAACGCAATGGAGGAGGCGTGGCTCTCCATTGTTACCAACCGCCGCACGTGGGGAAATGGATTCCCCTGCGAAGGGCGAAAGTCTTGCCTGCAAGGGCAGTCAAATGAGTCAGTGGGAGGTCATGTATTCCTTAGAGGTATATGTGCTCATCAAATTATGCTTCACAGGTTCTTTCAATTCTTGTACGTGGTGTGCAATTTCGTTGAAGAAGGAACGATTTGCAGCAGCGCTTTAAAAACACTGCCGTGCGCTTCTTTCTTGAACCCAACTCGTCAAAACAAGCAAAATGTAAATATATTGAACATGCCTATATTTCACCATTTCCAATTTCATTTCATCAACTAGATATTATATTTAATAAAATTAATACATTATTATTATTATTATTATTATTATTATTATTATTATTATTATTATTATTATTGGTTTTTGATTTTATTTTAATTTTTCTAACAAATATTTTCCTTGAATTGTAGCAAGTGCGGATCAATGTTTTCTGCAGAAATGTGAGAATACCTCACTTACTTTGATTGCAAGCACTGCCGGCTTGTGCTTACGTTGCACGTTTTCACAAGCCCCAGATAAACGAAATAACCTTACAACATATTAGACATATGTAGTTTTCTTTCAATGACATTTAGTATTCACGATATACCAGCAATATCGATGTTTATTACCGGGAGAGCTGACTCACTGCATGAACTGATGTCATTGCAGTGCCTCTGATCGAGAGATTCTATGTTCAAGTTCCGATATGGGGCAAGATTTTCGACACTTGGCTGCTCTGATCGGTAGATTTCCGTGGTTTGTCCGATAAATACCAGGCGAATGTGAGAGTAATACCCTAACAAACCCGCCACGGACTGCGCGCGATCTCTCCTTCCTTTTCCTTGCCCCATCTTCAGCCCTCACACATACTTACACTAACATGCACTACACTACCACACATGCCGGGAGACCGTGTCTAGAGCTTATAGCTTGTTCCGTCTGGGGCAGTGTCCCGCTGGTGGGAGGTACCCCACGCTAGCCCACGTTAGGTGGGAGCCAGTGAATCCTTCACGGTATTGAATGCATTATTTACTATTTTTGGTGAAATTATTTTCATTTGTTGTTAGGTTTGTTGATTCAAAATGTGGATTTGAAGAGTGCAGATTCTTTTAAGTGAATTTGAACTTTCTTTCAGAAAGGCCAAAGTTGAAGAGTGCTGTTTCTTTTGCGTGAATTTCGCTTTTAAGAAAGAAAGTCCATTTTTCTGTCCCTCTTCTTTTGCTCCGTCTGCGCAATTCTCTTCCCGCTGGCAGTCATTTCACGAGCGTCGTTGAGAATTGTGAATTCGACTGTTTTGTGCAAAATCTTCTATTGTATATGTGTCGTTGTTTCCGTTTTTGCTGTCAGTGGCGAAAAAGAGAGTAAACCTACTCCGTCTTTTCAAAAGTTTGTTCAAATAGTAAAATCAGTAAAGAGGGAATTCAATCCAAAATTCGAAAATTATTATTACAATATATATAAGGAGGTATGTGGGTGTAATTCAAAGACCTCTCTGTTATGTTTATGGTTTGGAGGTGAAGATACGTGGACACAGACTTGGTATAATGATTTTAACCACTTAATAGAAAAAAATAATAAGCCTCTTGAGCTCGTGTAAAAACAGTTTGCAGTTAGCGTTATTAGGAAGTACCAATATAACAGAACAATTAGGTAAAGCATACAGGAGAAATATTACTCTATATTGTTGTAGTTAACCCTACAGTGAGTGTTAACTTGTTAGGAAATGACTGCTGTAGGGAACGACATTGAGAAATAAAATTCCGTTCCGACTCGTGTTGGACAAAATTCGTGTAATGGACAAATATTTCTGCGTACAAGTCCTAGGTCTCAATATATATTTAACAAAATTTGTCACAATAGTCTTCAAAACAATCCAAAATAAGATATAAACTAATGGTGTTACAACATCACATCCTTTTTTGCGTTATTTCTACATATTCGATTTTCGAAATTTCAGAGTTCAACGAAAATGAGTCCTACATCATTATTCTAAGCGTTCATTCTTCTATGCGTGAAAAAATATAAAAAATGCGAGGAAGTAAAAAAGTTTTTGTTAAAAAATTCTTTCAAAAAATTGCATACATTTCAAGCACAAATCATGCGAAAACTACTCATTTTTTCTAAAAACGTTTACCTGACCTATTTTAAGGAGCTAATCTTTTCTAACTGACGTCTGAAGTAGTCTGGCAATTTTGTAGTTTTGAAATCTTAACGGTTTTCATTGCAGCAATTATAATTCCCTAACTGGAGTGTGCTTAGTTTTTATAATGTCTCATAACTTAATATATTTTTGTCAGAATTTTACATTTAATTAAATTAAGCATTCAAATAATATTTATTGAGCGTATGATTCAAAAGAAAAATCAAGTCAATAGCATGGGGTAACGAAGAGTGAAATATAAAACTTTAGCCCAATTTCACCAAAGGGACTCTCAGAGAACTGCCAATGATAGTTATTTTTATAATTTTCAATTTTTAGAAATCTGAAAATCATTGATATTGTCAATAATGTGTTTTTTGTTCAATATGTAATGCAATTTATGACAAACATTTTTTATAATATGACTTCTATTCCATCTTAGCCGTGGTTTAAAAAAACAACAATTGCTAATTTGAAATCTTAAAAATCGTAATACATTGTCGGGAAGATACGTCGGTCATTATTTGATATAAAAATTGTAAGAGAATTTATCATGAAAAAAAATATTGATGCAAGAAAGTCTGCAATTATTTGGAATGCACAAATAGAAAATTATTTTTTTTTAATTTAAAACAACGCACAAGTATATTGTTAGTTAAATGTATCAATTTATTAATTTACCCGAATTGTCAAAAAGCAACAATGATTTCAACATTTAGACCGTGGATTTTAGACTGTGGAGTCCCCCTATCCCTTAGAAGACGTACGAGCCCATTTACACCTTGAAATCGCTCGGGTTAGTAGTCGCTTCTCTTGAATCCCTGGAAGAAGACGCGAGCAGCGCTCCCCGATCGTCGCTTGGCAGCCGCCCAGCACAATCACGGCCTCCCAGATGGCCAGCGCCGCCTGCAGTCCTCCGGGGCCGCGGCCAGCGCCGCGCCGCGCCGCGCCGCGCCGTGCCGGCGCACGAGGCAATTCTGGGTTATCTAATGTTGTTCCGGAGGCATTGGAGCACACTACTTCATCTACAAAATGTTATTTCAATCATTTTTGTTGTTCTCACGGTTTCATAAAGTTGCCGTTGCTCGAAACACTCGAATTCATTGGTTCTTGTCAACGATATTTGTGTAATTAAAAAAGAAAAGGGGGTTAAATTTTTTGGAGGAACCTTTTTGTGTTTCCGAATAGAGGGCACTTTTGACTGTAAGTTAGTATTATAGATAAGGGGATAATCAACCACAACAATAAAATACGTAATATATATTTATTTCATGCCCAGAGTAACTTTCGGGAACAATATTCGCACATCCTCAGTAGGTCTCTAACAAAAAGGAAAAATTGAGAGATTTACACAAAGAAGACCTATGATATAAAGAATAAAATTGGCAAAAGAAGTAAAATAAATAATACAATGATAAAATTTAAAAAATTAAAATGCGATGGTGCGGTGCGGCATCAAAGTGTCGCTGTCGACGTCGCCACCGCCTCTTTCGTCTCTGACTTTCCTCGCCGCCACAACACACGCAAAAACGCCGGCTGAGTAAGCTCAGATCCTCGGCAGCGACTACAGGAAGAGACGAGATCTCCGACACGATCTAGCCAGGTCGAGTTCAACAGCTGTCTCGAGGATAATTCTAGTGATCGGTTGCTACGATCGGTTGATTTCCGAAATGTTTCTGATCAAAATCAAGCGTGCACCGGTTCAATGTTCTAACAGAAGGTTCAAGCACCGCGTGCGATCTTTCCTTCCTCCTCCTCGTTTCTACCACTCATTTCGGGAGCTTAGACTCCAGGCCGACGTGGAGGTCAGCGCCGGGTCTCACCGTCCAGCGCAGGAGGAACACCGACATCTCCTACAATCAAACATTCACTATACTTTAGAGACAATCATGTCCCCCACATCAGCTGACGCGATTGTTTTAATTGTATTTACTTCTTATTAATGTTAGGATTGCGTCTAGCAACGGACACATACGGGAGAGTCCTTTAGGCCACGATGTTTTTTTCTAATTGTACGGGTCACGCCCCGATATCATTTGTGCCTTTACAGGTGAGGGCCTGAAGTATTTGTCTTCTCTACTTAACCTCAGGAAGGAAGACAAATGCATTCCTGCCTGTGGACTCTCTCTCTCATCCTCTGCGAACTCTACTTCGTGCGCCTTCCTTCAGAGGGGAAGTAAAGCAGAGACATCGGTGATGCTGGCTCTGAGCTAACTCAACCGGTTACACATACACTTGTTGCTCTTATTTTATGCTTGTCTTTGTCGCGGCTTCGGTGGTTGGCTGTGGATTCAAAAATCGTACGCCTTCTTACGGAGGGGAAGTAAAGGCACCTGTCCTATGTAGCAGATTTACTGCATCGAAAGATACTCATGGCTAAAAGAAGCCTCTGAGCTAAATTAAAATCGACCGTTTCGTCTCTTAAGCTGATACCTGTTTTCTCCGGTAGATTGTGAAAGACGCGAAGCGAAATTTGCGTGGTCAGATGGAAGAGCGAGCCTGATGGCCCGAGTCTCGCCTCGTAAAATAAGGTGTTAATATTAACAACAAATGGGGCTTCTGAAGCATATTCTGATTTTTGACGTTTTGCCAACATTCCTCTCCTTTGGCCCCACTGTGCGGCATCACGGCGGCCGCAGGGCGCGCGCCGGCGCCTCACGAAGCCTAGGGATCTCTCGATTGGGAATCGCCCATCCGCGTCTCCTCTTCTTTGCAGCAAGCACTCGGTTTGTTTTATGCGCTTTATTTAATACGCGCCCAACAACTTGACGTCGCTGACATGAGAGTTTTGAGAAAAATTACGAATCACGCTCTACTCGGTAAGGAAAGAAACAGAAACATCAGGGAAGTGCGCACAATTAAAGCCATTACGGAATGGGTAGCTGACCGAAGAAAGGAATGGAATGATCATATTGAGAGGATGGAGGAGAAAAGAATCGTGAGGGTTGCTAGACATGAAAGGCCGAAGAGAAGAAGAGAATCTGGCAGACAAAGAAGAAGATAGAAAGACTCGTTATAATTGTTGGAAAGGAACAAGTCTTAGACATTTTAAGATAACGATGACGAAAGAAGTTGTTTTGTAAGGCCATGAATTCTATGTGTTAATCGTACGGTAAAGTCTATTACACCCCACGTTTACCGCAAAGTAACGCTTCCTAACGAATGAACAGTGAAAGTGAGAATTAGTTTCCATGCAAAAAATGTGTGTAATTGACTAGGTGAGATCGTCATGCAAAGTGCCTCCTGTGAACATTTTGTGATGACGCAGCAAGCTTCCATTGCACGGGCGGGTTGTGTTTGGCAGCGCCCCCGCTGGCTTTCGCCGCCCATAAATCGCGCGGGCGCCCTCGCTGGGCAGGCGCTGACCGGTGAGGCACGTGACGAGGCCGTTCCGCCCCACGTGGCGGCGGCGGGTCGATGGGTGCCACGCCCCGCCCTGCGCCCTGCGCCGTCCGCCCGACGGTGATGAATACATCCAGCTCGCGCCGCCCGCAACGCCCTTGGTGGGCCATGCCCCGCCCCTCACAGGCCCTCCCTGCGACGCCCCGCGCCGCTCCGCCCCGCTCCGCCCCGCTCCGCCCCGCTCCGCCACGCTCCGCCCCGCTCCGCCCCGCTCCGCCCCGCTCCTCCCCGTCCCTCTCTGCAACGCCCCGCCCCACCCATCCCAGGTCCTCCCTGCGACCTCCCGCGCTGCTCCGCCCCGCTCCTCCCCGCTCCTCCCCGTCCCGCTCTGCAACGCCCCGCTCCGCCCCGCCCGGCCCCGCCCCGCCCCGCCCCGCCCCGCCCATTCCAGGTTCTCCCTGCGACCTCCCGCGCTGCTCCACCCCGCTCCTCCCCGCTCCCCCGCGCCCCGCTCCTCCCCGCACCGCTCTTCAACTCCCCGTCCCTCCCCGCCACACCACGTCCTGCCCCGCTCCTCCCCTTCCCGTCCCGCTCTGTGACACCCTGCACCCCATCGCCCCGTCCTTTCACCGTTCCGCCTCTCCCCGCCCAGTCCCGCACCTCCCCGCCCCGCCCCACCCCGCTCCGCCCCTGCGCGCCCCTCACCGCTCTGCGTCGCCCCGCCCTCTCACCGCTCTGCCCCACTCGTCCTGCCCCGCCCCGCTCAAGATTGCTTCGCCCTACCCCTCCCAACCCCTCCCTGCAACGACCCATCCCTCTCCGCCCTGCTCCGCCCAGATCCTCCCCGCCTCGCTCTGCGACTCCCCGCTCCACCCCGCTAGGCCACGTTCTGCCCCTCTCCACCCCTGCCCGCTCGGCCCTCTCACCGCTCCGCCTCGCCGCGTTCCGTCCCACCCCGTCCCGATCCGTCTCGCTTTGCCCCGTCCTGGAATTCGAAGGGCTTGTCAATGTTGGCTCTATAACTTTCCAATCTTTTTTTATTTTGTGAATTAGTGCTATTAATGAAAATATTTAGTTAACATTACTTTGCTTAAAAATGAATATTAATGTTTAGATAACTAGGTACTGTAAATTTTAGAAATATGAATTGTCCTTTGGGAGAAATATTCACAATATTTGCACGATCCCCAGGCCCTGATTGAATGTAAATTCACGTTATATATTTTACCAGTACTTCTAGGAATAAAATAATTACATTGAAACTAAAAATGCATAGAATTCAGTCAATACCCTGTGAGGTGTGCAGGTGCACTTTTCGCACACTCTGAGAATTTGTACATCGGTTGGTGATCATTGCGGAAGCATGGTTTTCCATTAATTTTCGTTTTAATATTTCAATGATGTGGAAGTCTTGTACGATAATCTAGCATGAACGCTTTATAAATCGTATATTTATAGTGTTAAGGCCTGTGTTCAATTGGATACGCATGACCAGTTAAATTTTCACCACAGTTTGTTCATCAGAATTAAAGTAAGAAAACTACTATAGAAGTAAAATACTCTTTCCCTGCAAAAGTATTACAAAAGAACTACTGAATATTTATTTAATGTTTTTCTTTGAAAACTTTAAATTTAAAATAGTTCAAACATTCGTCAATGAACGACTCAAATACATCTACACTTCAATTCCGTTCTTGGTCTGGAAACCAGAAACTAAGCCGCGAGGAGCAGGCAAACATATTCGATCTCGTCCTCCAAGTTCCCCGTACGAAACGTGCTCGTGAATGCAATACGAGTTTCTACAAGTTCCCGCCCGCCGCGCCACCTGCAGCGCGAATCAAGACGTTTCGACAGCCTCGTCGAGTCGCACGTCTGCAGAACTTCACCTTTGTTTGAACGCGCCCCCGAAACGTCGATCGGCTCGAGTAGGTCGCGCCTCTCGCGCTCCTGCGTTGCCGCTCCTGCCACTTCGACCCACCCCACCGTCGCCTCTCCTTACAACGCCACACCCCCTTGGCCCGCACACCCCGCTCCCCACCGCCCCACCTCCTCTTCACCCCTCCTTTCATATACCCTCTCTTGGCCCACACACCCCGCTCCCCCGCCCCACCTTCTCCTCGTCCCTCCCCTCCCACGCCACTACTTGGCCCGCACACCCCGCCTCCCCTCCTACACGCCACTCCCCCACCCATGCCCCATTTGGCCCTCACACCCCGCTCCACACCGCCCCACCTCCTCTTCACCCCTCCTTTCCTACACTGTCACTTGACCCGAACATCCCGCTCCCCCGCCGCCCCTTGTCCGTCCCCTTATACGTCCTCGCTTGGACGGCACAACCCGCGCCCCCCCACCCCAACGCATCCTCATCCCTTCCCTCCTACGCCCTCACTGGACCCGCACACCCCGCTCCCCTCCCCGCTTTCCCCTCCTCACCCCTCGCCGCTCCACGCCCCGACCCTGCCACCCACGCGCTGCTCTGCTTCGCCCGCGGCCCCTCCACTTCCTCGTACGTCCTGCTCCATTTGCACACGCCTACCTGGCCCTCCTCCACCCGCCCCGCCCCACTCTTCCCCTCCCCCTCCCCTCCCCCACCGCGCCTCGCCCCGCCCTTCCCCACTACTCCCTGTCCCTCCCCACCCCTCCATACCCCTCCACCCACCGCCCCGCCCCGCCCCCTTCTTCTTGGAAAGTCTGGGTATTCGGGCCGCGTCGGCGACCCGTCAGTTGAAGCGGGATATTAAGGCCCCACCCGCATCTCCTGTGCCGCAAGTGGATTCACGCCAGCTCCCTTCGACCTCCCCTGGCGCAATCACAAGTCACGGGCGCCTTCATAATAAAAACACTTATTTAAAATTTAGATTCTACTCTTTTAGAAAGCTGCCGTCTTATTGTTTCCTAATGCTCACACTTGACAATAACTATAATCAACATCTATTGTCCTTCCTTGAATATTTATTCTGCAAAACCTCTGAGCCTTTGAAATGTTTTAGGACTCAGATGAAGGGGGATATTAAGATTATCCTCCATTCTTCGATAGTTTTTTGTGACAAATTTGACAAATTAGTATATTATTGTATCCTATTTGATATTACTGATATAATCGACGAGTAATACCTGAAACAGTATGAATCATCTAACGAGATGCAAACGTTAAGTAGAAATTGTATTCAGTATGAGAAAAGTGACGTGAGTGGTTAAATATAAATTTGTAATACTCTCTAGAACACCTTTTTGAAATTTAAATCTGTATGAATGTCAAATGAGCTCTCTAACAAAAGTTCTAAAACAAATATATCGGCAGAATTTCCCCACGTATTTCATTTTATCATTGTGATTCCGAATAATATGAATAAGATATTTTTGTAATGTGCATGTATTGTGTGAGCGCAATTCATATGCAAATTTTCTATTCCCATTAAAAACATATGGTATATGACATTCACGTCTCTCTGACCAAACGAACTTAAGCATTCAAGATGAAATAGAAAAGACTGCAACGATCATTTTACAAAATTAATTTGTTAATATGCATTGAAATTCTTTATAATTGCCATACACACTCCTGAAATTTGATTGTATTTTCAAGTGGAAAATTTTCAATATCATATTCAAACCCACTCTTTTTCTTGCATGAATAATCACAATAGTGGTGAAACAACACAGCATACTTTCTTTATTATTTCTATTATTTGCAATTTTCCAGAATTCAGAAAGCCCAACGAACCAAATGAAATCAGTGCGATTCTTTTAAGCATTCCTTGTTCTATCCGTGAAACAAATTTAGGGAAAAAATTCGAGGAAACGTTTTTTTTATAATACGCATGAACATTTAGCAGAAATTACGCAAAAAGTAATTCAAGATATGATTTTTAATTCTTCGCAACGAAGTAGAGAGAAAGTGTAGTTAAGCTAATTCTCGTCAGAAAACTTATTACAGAGCTCTGGTAACAAAAAAGTGAATAAATCCAGTTGCCAAGTCTAGAAAAAAATCCTCTATCATGTGGTGTAGCCAGAATCCTTGTTTGTGGGCACTTGTTATCGAATGACGGCAAAACGCCCGTCTGTACTTCGGACCGTCCGTCCGCCCGTCCGCCCGTCCGCCCGTCCGCCCGTCCGCCCGTCCGCCCGTCCGCCCGTCCGCCCGTCCGCCCGTCCGCCCGTCCGCCCGTCCGCCCGTCCGCCCGTCCGCCCGTCGGCCCGTCCGCCCGTCCGCCCGTCCGCCCGTCCGCCCGTCCGCCCGTCCGCCCGTCGGCCCGTCCGCCCGTCCGCCCGTCCGCCCGTCCGCCCGTCCGCCCGTCCGCCCGTCCGCCCGTCCGCCCGTCCGCCCGTCCGCCCGTCCGCCCGTCCGCCCGTCCGCCCGTCCGTGTGCTCGTCTGTGAAGAACGCTAGAGGCTAAACCGTTCCGTCTATTTTTCTCCAAAATTGATATTCTACGATCGATCGCAGCTTCTTGAATTTTAAACCGTTATTTTAATTTTGGGGAGTACTTTACATGGAGCCTCTGAGACGTTTTCCAAGTTTTCGGAAAAATGGCTTAATCTTCTTTTATTACATTTTGTTGTTAGATAGTGACTATAAGAGAATTGTGAAAGGCTCATCTTGCTTGAAAACCCTCATTTTTCGAGAATTACAAAAGTTCAAACTTTTTCGGAGCTAGAGCTAGAGCTTTTCCTAGAACTAAAATATTAAAGATAAAGATTTTTCTATTAATGAAATCTGTTACTTAAGGATATACTTTGAAACAAGGTAATGTACAATTTTTTGAAACTTTGAGTACTTTTCACGTAATTTGGCGTAATACGAACGAAAAAGTACTCGCTGTTTTAGTGTAGAACAGATTTTACTTGACACAACAATGTACTTTTGCAATGTTAAATTTTGTAATTTTTGAAAATATGTAGTTTCCCTGAAATTGGACCAGCACTATGAGAAAGTACAAAGACAATATTTGGATGGATTTTTCAGAATAGGTTTTATTGTCGAAATGTCACACAAATTCCGCGAAATATTTTGCGTGACCTTATTGCAAGATTTGTCTTTGAACAACAGATATAATTCAAGAAAAAATCTCTACGTATAATATTAAAGTTGTTGGAAGACGCCGAAAAAATTAAACTTTTGCAATTTTCGAAAAATTGTTACTGCTTTTTACATTAGTGCTTTTAGCCAATTTGGTTTTTTGTTTTGTTTTTTCTGTTACCAAAATTGATCTGATCGTGTATCTCAGTCTCTAAATACGCTCTCAACGGTATCCAAGTCACACATCTTCCTCACAACGGTTTCCAAGCTTTCTCATTGCTGATAAAGTAGTCAATTATATATCTATATCCTCTGGATGCTCATGCATATGCGTGTCTCTTAGTGCAGTGAGTTATAACAAGCAAAGTCCCTGGGTAACGTCCGGTGTGTTTTTCGAAACATCCAACTAAATCAGGGATCCGAAATTTACAATCCTAGCATTGAAATTCCCAGCAATGATTGTATAGTCATTTCCATTGCTTTTATTAAGTACTTTGTGGAAACGTTCTGGAGCATACACAGCTATTGTATTAAGATATCCTCTTTGAATCTTTATTTCCAGTGTGATTAAGCCTTCACTATGCTAACTGTACGATTTATTGTATTTTTTCAGTAAGAATATATCAGAATTGCAATTCCTGCAACCACTCTACACTCAACAGGCACTCCTTTATATGTCATAGTGTCATAGAATCCACGTCTAGAGATTCTTGGAACTTCTTTTTTGTTTCCATAATTGACGCTTTTTTCTTGTTTTGCAGCGAGTTTTTTGAAATCCATTCGTTTTATTTGTATGTGCACGTTTATTCCAAGTTCCTATTTTCAAAAGCTTTGCTACACTCAAATTAAATAAACAGAGGTTGTCTGGTATCAAGTTTCTATTTCGCTTAAGATCTTTTCGATCGCGTAGCGATCATCGTCAGAGCTTCTGACGATGATCGATGACGTCAGAGCTTCTGACGATGATCGCTACGCGATCGAAAAGATCTTAAGCGAAATAGAAACTTGATACCAGACAACCTCTGTTTATTTAATTTGAATTAATAAGGTATCTACATTACCAAACCGTCTAATTAACTTTGCTACACTATTACTCTTGACTTTATTCGTTTGCCTGAATCATCGTGATCTGTTTATTTGGCTTTTCATTTGCAGCTTTTCCGTAATTAGAAATGTCCCTTGGCTGCGTACCAAACCGGGAGCGGTAGCTCAGTGCATCAACTGATGTCACAGCAGCGCCTCTGACCGGGAGGTCCTAGGTTCCAACTCCCCACGGGGGCAAAATTTTCTATACTAGCTTTTCAGCTAGGTCGAATTCAGTCACTGTCTGGAGGAGAATTCTAACGGCCAGCTGCTCTGATCGGTGGTTTTCCTTGGTTTCTCCGATCAACACCAGGCGAATGCCGGAGCAGCACCCTACCAAACGGGCCACGGACCGCGCGCGATCTTTCCTTCCTCTTCCTATGTCCTAGAATGGAATGGTATTTTCTAGAACAGGATCTTGCAAATACCCATTTTCTTTAATAAGTCACCAGATAAAATACTGAAAAAGAATATTATTCAAAACTACACTTCTGGGAATATTCGGGTTACATTTTCGAACACTGTCAGGAGTAGAAGTAGCTCGGAAGAACATCTGAGAAGAAGAACTGCGATTACATATAAGTTTATGATATTTACTTTCTCGTCTTACGTAGTGCTTCGTAAGAAGATAAAGATAAATAACCAAGTGCCAGAAAACAATTTTATTTAATTGCAATTTTTAATTTAATTTTAATTATTGATATAAATTTTTTCATGTACTATGCCTGAGGATGAAAAAAACAGACAACTCTATGTTTAATGTTTCTTCTTATTTAGAATTTCTACAGTAGAAATGTTCAACATCATTGAAAACAGTTTAAAGCATCAGCAACACTATATTCAGCTGTAGCAAAGTTAAGAATGGACTCATCTGATAATAATACACTCGTTTGTTACTTTAAGAACTTGAATAATTTAGAATGATATGTGAAAATTTATTGTTGAAACATTGTATTTCACTTAAGTGGGCATTTGCTGCCATAGAGGTCTGCAATATTTTAGATTGTTAATATTATACTAAGATGCATATTATTAAATGCACTAAGTGTTCCGTGATTCAAAACCACTACATGTAATCGTTAATGAATATATAATATGAGCGCTATTAATAGTTTATTTTGTTCAATTATTACTTCATTAATATCACATTAAAGAACGTAGTATGACATAATATTCCTCAGCTTCAGAAGCGGTTGCATTTGTTTACACAGGCCTGGCCAACTCGCGGCCCGAGGGCTCCCATGAGCCTGCTGCGAAAAATTGTTAGGCCTCCCGATCGATTTTATATCACAAATATTGAAACTTTTATTTCGCGTTGTACGTAAACAACGTTCTCTATACCTCGTTGTATAAAAATTTAGTATCTACTTCCGCTAACAAAATTACACAAAAAAAGAAAGCAATATTATTTACCAACTTTAATGTTCGTAATCTGTTCATTCAGTTAACAGTTAATATAAATATAAAGCAACGACACCAAAATCAACTATAGGTAGACACAGCACGTTTACGCGAAAGCGACATTCTTGGATGCCCGGAATATTCCAAGAAATCCGACATCGCGTGAAATTCATATATTGTTTATAAAAATAAAATAAAGTACCCCTTCCCACTCGCTAAATTCACTAAACACCAATGCGAACAAAACCAGTTGTGAATAGAGTTATATTGGATCCGTATTACATTGAATTATATTGGATCATTAATTCCAATGAATGATAGTAAAACAGCAATTCTTCCTTTATTGCGTATCGTTGTATTATTACTTCTTAAAAACATGTTTTTCCCTAAAGTGCAACCCAGGTACAACATCACGCGTCTTAAAAGTGACCCATGAATTTATTGATTTGTCCTGGCCTGGTTTAGAAGTAAGTTAATTAATTCGGACAACTGTAGCAGTATTTATTCGCTGTGACAGAATATTTCAAACGTTTGGGATCTCATGGATTACGGTGCCGTAGATTAGGCAGGAAATTAACGTATGCAAATGCAGATTCGTGTTTTATTACTGCGGAAAGGGCCTGAGTAATCCTCGTGCTTCATCTCCTGCCGGACAGGAAATGATGTTTAATCAGGCGAGAAATTAAGCAGCGAGACAGGAACATTGTAAACGCCAAAAGGCGCGTGGCAGCAAAAAGGATTGATGCGTTCTCGCTAAGTTTCGAAAAGTATTTTCTGTAGAAAGTAAAGCAGTTGAAATTAATTTAGGTAGAAATTCATCAAATCCCAAATGAAGCGTTTGAGGAAAGATAATGGAAACCAACATTTAAGTGTATACTGAGACATAAACCCGTAGTTCAAAAGATATATCCTTCTTCCGTATTTTTGATTTGCGAAGTTTTGAAGCGAATTCTTTTTACATTAATTAAATGATTCAGTAAGCTTCTGAAGTTACCCCATTAGACACTTCTTAATATTGCTCCTGCGGCATAGAAGATGCGTGAATTGTTTGTCACTTTATGGCTATTCTCATACAAAGAAGGCGAAACTGTTACGTTTGTAATTAGTTTTGATAATTATTTAAATGTAGATAATTAGAGATAGGGCGTCAAGTCCTTTGAATGAAGAGAGATGAGGACAGGTAAGCTAATTTTCCGATACTGAAAAATCTAGTGCTGGGAAAGGTATTAAGTCTGGCGTGAAAACGGGTTGATATTCTTTTTATTTAAAGAGATAAGGACACGAGAAAAAGTTTTTTTGTCATTTGTTACGGGTACACATTACAACACTGTACTGTCATTGTTCGTCAAAAATCGGAACTCTTTAAAAGAACAGTTGATTAGAGGGTTGCCATTGCATTATTATAATAAGTTACTAAAATCTAAATTTGAATGTTATCAATAGACACCGAATGTTTAGGCACTAAAAATCGTCTTTTAGCAAAAAAGGCACTGAAATTGTCAAGAATAAGGAGAAAAAAGGCACTGACAGAAGTTACATACATAATAAAATTTAAAAATTTTAATTTTTGTCTATATTATTATCTTAAATGCACAAAACAAGTTCGTACATTTTAATGTACAACTAGTTTTACATATTTACAACTCTTCTACACTTTATTCTTAATAGTTTGCATTTATCAGTAATATTTGCATATTACCAGTAACTTTTCGAGGATCACAATTCAAAATTTGCGACGACTGAGAGACCAAATTAGTTCGAATGCGGAGAAGGATATCTGAACGATGTGACTAGTCTATATTTTAAAAGTCTCACACTAGCAACACTGAAACTTTCTGGGAATTTATATTTATTTCCATTTAAAATTTCGGCGCACTCTGTATATTTTCAATCTCACATGTTCTCAGATCATGCTTAGTATTAACGAAATAGGAAAATGGAGAAAAATCAGTTGGTATACTTTCAGGAATTCTTTCGTAATTTAAAATACCAATTCGTGAATTGAAGATTTCGTAATGAATAATCACGTTGGATCATCGCCAATTGTCCGATATCTTAGCATTGTGTATAAAAATAATAAGTAAAAAGGCAAAAATGTTCTAAAAAAGGTATTTATGCAAAAAAAAGCGTTTATGCTAAAATTCGCCAAAATAAGCATTATAAAACTTCGTGATATCTCATCATTTGTTATGATTCGTGCACATATACGCAAATATATCAGCCTTTAAATACGTTTGCTAGAATAAAATACGCATTTCCCTAAACATTCTATGTTTAGTTATCAATTACATTGCCCCGTTCCCTTCAACTAGAGAATTATACCCAAATCAGACTTTACAGAACTCGTAAATATAATTATCCAGAGTATATTTGGAAGGCTGAACAGTTTCAAAAGCATTGAATAAGTATACCCATTACGTCTTTATACTTGTGGGTAAGTCAGTGCAGAAACTAACATGTCATACTTCAAAATCGTTTAACGTCCGAAAATAATTTCTCTGATGTAGCAATGTGGAATGTTTCTGTGATGTATTTTGACTCAAGCGCCTCTAGCGGCAGAATCGTTCACTAACGGTAATCGGCCTTTTCGATTTTGTGGTTAGGTATGTCAAGGTACGATTGTGTGAAGTGAGGTATTTATTTATTTATTTTACGTCAAAAAACAGTTAAAAACTGCGTATGACGTGCTATGGGGAAAAGTGAATTGTGTGCACATTTTCAAAATTCTGTGATCCCTACACCAAGTCATATACTACTTAAATTTTGAATTTTTGAAAGGGAGAAAAAAAGAAAGAAAAAAAACCTCCCATCTATTTTCAAGGATAAACAAGCAATACATTCTCAATTTTGAAAGGGAGAAAAAAAACAAAAAAACTCCCATGTAAAAAAATATATTTTCAAGGGTAAATAAGCAATAAATTTTGAATTTTGAAAGGAAAAAAAACAGCAAAAAAACTCCCATGTAATACAATTATTTTCAAAGATAAATAAGCAATAAATTTTGGGTCTTATTACTTCCTGCCGCGACAACATGGAAACGATAATTTGAATAATTGTATTTCCCACTGAATTCTAGAAGACATGTACAGAAAATGAAGTTACATTTATGTCCAGAAGCAAAACAAGGGTCCATCTCAGCATTTGCTCAATGGATCAGGGAAACTGGACGAAAAACCTGATCGAGATGGGTATTGTGATAAACTTCATTTTTCCCAATTCCTGCCCTCATGTTTTTCATTCTCTATGTTTCTCATGGTTAATTAATACTAAATAAATATCGCTACCAGAACGCACGCACAGAAATACCTCCTCTGACAGTTCTCGGACGGTGCAATTCAGTTGTTTCTCATTAGACCCCCCTAGTGGTGGTTTGTGGCGGTTCGTGTAGAAAACGTTCAGACCGTGTATGCACGAATTTCTGCATTTATACTTCAAGTTAAGGATCATGAAATTTCTTCACAGAAACTGTATGAGAATTTGCACGAAAACTATACCGCGTATACTAGACTTTACAGTGTGTGTGACGTATGGTTGACTTTTTTAATATACTCTAGTCATCTTTATAACTATTCCCATACAATGAGATATCTCTCTTGTAGTAATACTTCTCCCACAAATGCGTCGTCCGCGCTCTTCTAAATTGGAACTTTCTGCCAGGGACAGTGTAACTTCTCGTAAATTACAAAATAGTGCGGAGAGTACGTCTCGGTTGGTGACACACACGGCCAATTAAATAAATGTTTATATCACTCCTCAAATTAGAAGCCGTAACTTCACTCCACGTTGCCTCGGACTGTGTGTAGACCAGATCGAGGCCGTCCGGGGAACGAATCACAACGTGACTAACAAATTACTGCTGCACCTGCGATACTTCCCGTATTTACGGCGGCGATTTGGCAAGGGTTACCAAGATCTGAATTCAACAAACCAAGTATTCAGTTGTTCCTTGGGGATAAAAGGGAAAAAATGAGGGTGGATTGCGAACTGAAATTAAAACCTCTAAAAATAAGGCCCATTTCAATGTTTTACATGGAAAATCAAATTTTCGATTTACAAGTTTTAGTTTGTTTTTCATAAGGAATAACGACACTTTACTTCCCCAATGTCCCATAATGTGTTATACTGGTATATAATTGATGTGGTGATGAAGGGAGTGGAACTGTCTCTCTTGAACAATCGACAGCCATTTGCCGCACGTGCTGCAAGTCCCTCTGAGGCGCTCTCTTCTGTCTGTCGGCGACTCGCTTAAAGAGAGCGCTCCGTGTTTAATGACGAGCGGCGGTTAAAAAGAGAGCGTCGCCGCTGAAAGTTTGATGAGGACGGGAGGGGAATGCTGGTTTGGGGCGGTCGGAAAGAGGAGGGGGGGGAATTCGGCTGATTTCCGCAACGCACTGAGGGCGCCTGTCTGCTGTCATGTCCGACGCGGCCGGCTCTGCGGCCATCGCCCATCCCGATTGATTCGCGATTCCGGGCGCATCAGCTGCTAAGGTCGTTAGTCCCGTAAGTGTACTACATGTTTTTTCCTCGAGAGGTGGCAGTGACCTTCCCCGTTGGATGGCGTGATCCGACACTGCCCTACGTATCGGCTTGTGGTTGTGACTTCTCTGACATCTGTCAGAAATAATTCTAGCATTTATTAATTCAAAATGTCTTTAATCTTAGGGAACAAATCTCCTCAACTCCCTTCCACCATCCACTTCAAAAGGAACTGATGTCTAGCAATCGATGGAGCTATGTCCGGGCCGGCGTCTCTCATAACCAAATAAGGTGGGGCGTTCGCAATATATAACTCCGTTACTGTGTTTTGACGATGCATCAGCCCTTTTTTGCATAAAAATGTTATAAGTTTTGTCACTAAATAAAAATATTTGTACGAGAAAATCAATTTTGTTTTAATTGTAGAGCCATAAATAGACTAATGATTATATGCATGCATATGTATATTAGTTATATGCATTTATTAATTTATCTAAATTGTCAAAATAGAAGCAGTGGACTTTGGAAACTCGCCTTGGTTTCACACAGAATCCTTTAAACCGCAGTGTCGCTAGGTTTTTTACCGATTCTAAATGCAAATAATGTTTCTTGAGTTTCGTTTCGAACTCTCACAACAGACAGTTCTTGCTTTTCACGTGGGAGACAAAATACTTTATAATATTCGCATACTTTGGATGAAATTATAGAAAAGAAATAGATTTGAGACTAGAGTTTGATAGTAACTGATATTCTTCTTATGAGTTTAAATTTATTTCTTAACTTAATATTTTTCATTTATTTGTGTCACATTTAACTTGTTAAAATATACTTCCTGAACTAAGTAAAATTTCTTCATTAGATGCTTTAAAAATGACTAGAACATTTTGTCACATTCTCAGCAATCCCATTATTTTCTCGCTGGCTGTTCGTCTTTACTTTTCCCACATTTCCTTAAGTCTCCATGGGAATCCCTTCGAATTTCCGTCTTTGATCTTTCTTTGAGCATTCCCTTCCGACGTTGTCGTCTGCAACTTATTGTTCCCACTTTCCTTTGATTCAAGATTGGCATTTTCATCTCTTCTGTAGTAAGCCAAGAATATATCTCTTCAGCCGTGTGCTATCATCATACATTTAGTCTTAACTCCGAACAGTCCAGTTATTCTTCCGAAAAATATTATGTTATCGATAGATAAATGTACATGTATCACAATAGAAAAAATGTGAACTTATATTTCTACCCTACTTAACTAATTTTTAGACTTTGAGGTACAGATAGTTTGTCAAGTTTCAGTCAATAAGCATTTTATTATAATAATATATCATGGAGTGCCGCAAGGTATCTGCTTCTGCCACTGAATATATTTTTATAATTTTTTTGAGATATTGCTGTTTTAAATTTTAATTACGCACCGAATATGTCAATTGAAATCACTTGAATGTGAAATTAATGACATACCATAAACAAATTAGTAATTTCACATTCAAGTGATTTAACTGACATTTTCAGAGCGATATTAAACTTTAAAAGTCCAATACAAAAAAAAACCTTCCAACTCACTATTAGAAAAATATAAATTAATTTGGGAGGATAAAATCCCTCTCTTAATCACGATGCTATTTTTTTAACTATTCATTACCCAGATTTTGGATCCGTTTCTGTCATCTGTCAATGCATATGACTTTTCGATTAGATACACATATGCAAAAGTGCGCAGCTCCCGTAAGTTAACTTTACACTTGCAGCCACCTGCTGCACTCACTTGCACCTGCTCTCCGCCGTCTATTAATTCCTACCGCCTTCCCTAATTCTTCAGACATTTCACATTTTGAACTCCCATCCCTCCAACTCTGACACAATCATGCGCTTCCACCCCACCCTTCGTTCGAAGGTCGTGCTTCTCCCATTGGTTCCACATTTGAATATTCTCAGCACTCACTATCAACACTGCAGCTTCAGCCTTTTCTCGTTCTTCTGTTTCTACTACAATTTCGACCTCTAGAATTCCACTGGAAATCCTTTCCAGCTCTTATTCTCCCTTTCTCCCTGCGCCTCATCACATTTCACTTCACCTCCCCGTCGACTCCCACCAACTGGATCGCCACCACTTTCACGCCGGCGCTGCCACCGCCCTCTCGCACTTCTGCACCAGATCTCGAAGGCGGCCGCCGGCCACGCCCCAGGGGCATCCCGGCCACAGCTTCTCGCGGCCTCCGCCAGAGAGCAGGGCGGGAACTCGGACTTCAGGCACAGAGCGAGCAACTCTACGGTAGCGCCTCCGCCACCGCCACCGCCACCCCTCGCCCTACCCCCTCCCTTCCCCCTACCACCCAAAACGCAACTTCGCACCCGCCAGTGCTCCACCGCCGCCGTCGCCATCGCCACCGTCTCCGGAGTAACCGGCGCCGCTTCAGCTCTCCCACGGGTTCGCAGTTTATTTCTGTATTGACGCCGGCGGCCAGGGAACTTGGGGCGGTTCGGCGGTGGCGGTGTGGTGGCTGTGTCCGTGTGTTATTGCATTTTCGCGAGCCCTAACGGCATTTGCAGTGGCGGCGGCGGCAGCAACAGTAAATCTAATTTGCGAACGCCGCGCCAGCGCGCTGCTCGCCCTGCTTCTTTGCGCGCTCGGCTCCAGCCCCGCCCCCTCCCCCCGCTCCGCCCCAGCTCGCCCCCTCACCACATCCCGCTCTAATCCCATGCCCCCGCCCCACCCACACACCCCGCTCCGCCCTCGCCCCGCCCCCGCGCCGCCACCGCGCCGCCACCGCGCTGCCACCGCGCCGCCCCCGCGCCGCCACCGCGCCGCCCCCGCTCCGCCCCCGCTCCGCCCCCGCTCCGCCCCCGCGCCGCCCCCGCTCCACCCCGCTCCACCCCCGCTCCTCCCCGCTCCGCCCCGCCCCGCCACCGCCCCGCCCCCGCTCCACCCCGCTCCACCCCCGCTCCACCCCCGCTCCACCCACGCTCCACCGGCGTTCTGCCCCACTCCGCCCACGCCCCGCCCTCGCTTCACCCACCCACACCGCTCCGTCCCCGCTCCGCCCAGCTGGGCCGCGCGCCGTGGCGAGATAACCTCGTTTCACCCCGGTAGGCGGCGCTTGAAGGGCGGGGGCTGGAGGCCACGGCTACCTGCGTGCTGCGCCGCTTCCCCTGACTTTGGCCCAGGGCCTCAGCGCGCTCCCACTGAGCCATTGTCAACGGGCGTAGTGCCGGCACCACCGCCTTCCTCCAGCTGAGCTTTCTCTAAGCAAATAAAATTGATCTGTTGTTGTAACTTAAACAAACGTGACATACCTCTGCAATTGTTTTCTTAAAATTAGCAGAAAGGGGAAATTTTCTTCGAAGAAATATCCTCATAACAAAATTGTCTTAAGTCTTATACAACAATTTCAGTCTTAGACATTATTAACTTTGTTTGTACGTAAATGTGATATTCACAACTACCCCAGTTAATATATGGTCTGTGTTCGGGAGTTAGCAGACGCAGGTGAATAATTTGACCAATCCTCAAATTGACCTGACCGAAGACCCATTCTGAAATATTCCTTTAAAGGCGCATGCTCTAAGGAATATTGAATGTACATCGCGAGCATCGATTATGGCAGGAAGTCAGTCAACGTCAACTTTGTATTTGTAAAAATTAATTTGAGTAAAATACTTTATTTCACTGTTGTTAAGCATTTTGCTAAGAATAGTTTGATACTTCCAATAAGAACATGAGAGGTATATGCTTCAATATCGACAAGGTCACCAGGTTCAATTTAATAAGCAGAATGCTGATGATAATGCGAAAATGATGCCTATGTGGTCCTGGTTTCTGAAAAAAATTATGGTGTGTGGAAAATGTATTGATGAACGAAATGCTGCGGGTATGGATTTTTTATAAATTTATAATAAAGAAATAAAACAATAAAAGTATTCTGCTAATCTAATATGGGTAAAGTCCATATTTTATTTTTAAATTACTTATATGAAGAACATGAATCGTATTTTTGTACATGACGGTCTTCTCCATCACACAATGTTCTTTTCTCCGAGGTTAGAACCACTTCTTCCTCACCTGTCAATCTTCCTTCTCTGCTCTGCTTCACTCCAGCACGCTTCACTCCAGGAATCTGCGTCCAGCAGCATCTTGCTCCCCTCGGCCGCTCGGAGCTCAACCCTCCGCGCGGGCGGGCCCAGGGGCGTCCCTGCGGAACGCCTAACTCTCCACCTGGACGCGTGGCGGCGCGCGCGGCCTTTGATTTTCCAACCTCGCCCCACCTCGCCGCTCCCAACCACGCCCCCGCGCCCCGCCCGCTGCCGGCTCCCGCGAGATCCACGCGGAGGCGCCGGCGGAGGAGGAATCTGCTTGCAAAGCAGGCGCCGCGCCCCTTCTGCCTCGCGCTCGCGACCACCCTCTGCCTGCACAGTTCGCACCCGACGGCTGGAATAGCTCTGCACCGGGAGCGGTGGCTCAGGGCATCAACGGATGTCACTGCAGCGCCTCTGACCGGGAGGTCCTAGGTTCCCACTCCCCACGGCGGCAGGATTTTCAGCTAGGTCGAATTCAGTCGCTGTCTGGAGGAGAATTCTAGCGGCCGGCTGCTCTGATCGGTAGTTTTCCGTGGTTTCTCCGATCAACACCAGGCGAATGCTGGAGCAGTCCCCTAACGAACGGGCCACGGAACGCGCGCGATCTTTCCTTCCTTTTTCTTGTCCAGTTCTTACCCCTTACACACACTTACACTCACATGCACTACACTACCACGTATTCCGGGAGACCGGTCGGGAGCTTAGAGTTTGTCCCGGCTGAGGCGGTGCCCCGCTGGTGGGAGAGTCCTGGTTAGGGGGAAACCCCACTAGCCGACAATAGGTCGGCGCCGGATCTTGCCATCCAGTGGGGGAAGATCACCGCCATCTCTCGATGAAAAAAGCATGCACTACACTTACGTGACTAATGACCAAAGCAGTTGACACGTCCGGAAACACGAAAAAATCAATCAATCAATCAATCAATTCATGGCCTAGTGCAGTCCAAGAGAGCGCGCGTCTTTGTGCTCGTGGCCACCACGATCAGCGGCGCTCGTGTCTGCCTGGTATTGATTCCACTGTTTTGCTTATCTTCGACGTAATCGTTACAGATTCCCCGATATTGAAACCGTCCCTGCGCGCAGCACTGCTGTGCAAGAGCTCGGGATTCGCGTTTACTATTTCTGTGACTGTCAGCACCATTTATATTCGTCACCGTCGTCCGATCTGGCTTTGGCACTGCCGCCGTCTATCGTCCGAGTAGCCCGTCTGTCAAAAGGTTTCAACATCTACGTCAATGTCGACCAACCTCCAGCTTCGACTACTTCAACGTCTCCTTGCTGTGATGTCTGCAGCCCCCTTCGCTCTCTCCTCATCCACAGATCTTCACCGCCTTCCACCTCCATTCTGCATTGCTTTAAGTCTTTCATTTATCTGTATTTGTCTTTTTCATATACTACTAATCTTTCTTCTTGTAATTTGTTCTGTTAGTTTGATTGAGATTCCATCTTGTGGTCAGAATGATCCAAATGGCCGTGTCAAATTCTTTTCTCCATTGTGATAAATACAGTGCGCCAGGAATGTCTCTCCGTACTGAACCAAATCAGGCCTCGTATTAAAAACTGGATTGATGTTGATAGCAATCAGATCACTGGGAATCATGTGAAGGGGACATCACTTCCAGCATTTATTATGATTGCGGTGAATACACAATTTACATATTCAAGCTACAGCTCGAGCTACCGACATAATTTCCCTTGCAAACCCTCTCATCAGCAAGGTGCTGCTGCGGAGAAACTTTCCAGTCGCGCTATATTATTTTTAGAAACCCATGAAAACAGTCCCAAGCGAATAACAATAATAATCGCGAATCCCGAGCGCATGCACAGCAGTTTTACGCGCAGAGGCGGATTTAATATCGGGGAATCTGTAACGATTACATTGAAGATAAGCAAAACAGAGGAACCAATAACAGAGATAACCACGAGCGCAGTCCATACTGAGTATATCATAGGGTCTCTCTACTTAAAAAGGGGGAAATAACTTCAGGAACTGAGCTTTGAACGGTTCCCGACGTCTCGTGCCGCAAAATGGGAGGAGCCTCCAGATACGTGAAACTGTCCCATATATCTCAGCCTCGTTGGGTAGATTAGGCATAGGAACGCTTTTGCTTCAACGGCGGCCACATGTGTTTTAACGCGTCGTGTTGCGGGTCGTGCCTTTCTGCCCAAATCATCATCTGCAAACTTCTATATTATTTCACATTAGATTTCTTCAGCAGTGTCACACTTACGGGATATTGTGACGGTGTTTTCATATATAGAAAAACGTTCTTTTTATTAGAGAGTTGCATAAAAAGAAGGAAAAGACATACATACGTACACATTTAAAAAGATATAATTGGCACTTCAAAATATTTCAGTTTTTGATAAATATCATTTAGCGCCATTCTGCCCAAATCATAATCTGCAAACGTCTGTATTATTTCACGTTAGATTTTTTTGATGTAGAACTGTAAGATAATTTTCTCTTCAGCAGTGTCACACTTACGGGGTGTTGGAACGATGTTTTCATATATCGAAAAATGTTCTTTATCTTAGCGAATTGCATAGAGATAAGACAAATGCATACATACGCACACGTTTAAAAAGATAAACTGGATTCTACAAAATATTTCAGTTTTGATCAACATAATTTCAGTTCCAGTTGTCGAAGCGATTGGTTTCGTTCGTTACCTCGCGCATGGGCGCGTTAAAGTTTGACTGAACGCTACCTATCGACCGACTGCGTCCTGCCACGGCGCGGCTTTATCACGCGACTGGCAGCGAATCGAGAGCTCGTTGTGCAGCGGTGCATGATATGTAACCAAGCAGTTACGTTTAACGCTGTTGTGGCTGTGCACATTCTGCGCGCTACCTAGCGGCGGCTGCCGCAGTTAGTCCACAAAGCCGTGCGCCAACTCTTCGCCCCGCCCCGCCCCGCCCCGCCCCGCCTCGCCCCGCCCCGCCCCGCCCCGCACCGCACCGCACCGCGAGAGAGAAACGCGGGGAAGAGAACGGAGCGAAAGCCGACGGGAAAGTGAACCCAAATCGAATGCCGGAGGTAGGAAGCGAATCTGAAATCAGAAAGAAAAATGAAACCGGCTCGGAAAGGAACTGCCGCGCTCTATTCTGAAATAGCGGATTCGTTTTTCGAGCCAATGATGTACAGGCGGTGGTATGTTAGCTTCTCCTTAGTAGGAAAAAGCAGTCTAATCTCACCTTGAATTTTGGCGATCTTTTTGCGAACTGTACTAATTTTTTATACTATTGCGAGCATTATTTCTATTATTAATGTTACTATTATTGTTACTATATTACTAGTAGTTGTGGTGCTAGTGGTAGTAATATTTTTACTACTGGAACCGTGCAAATGTTTAAAAATCCCTGTACGTGAAAAGATATTAAGGAGGTACTATTGGAAATACTATAATTTTTAGAACTGATTTCATTCTTGAATAAACTAAGCTTACAAATAAAGCATTTTGAGCATATAGGGTCAGTTCTAACACAATAACTGATTTTTTGTTTTATTGTACTAAAACTTATTTTGAATTAACGTCAGTTAACCAATGAATCATTGCACTTCTTCCCCCCTCCCTCATTGACGAGAAAGGCAATGGAATGTGGTCTCATGGCCTGAACCACGAGCAAAGCATAGTCCTTGAAAAGTCAATTATCCCTTTCCAGTACGCCTTTGTTTTTGTTTAATGTTATGTTAAATAAAAAAAATATATCATCACTACGAACTTTAGTGCCAAAAATATTATTATGTTTTCCATGTAGACAAATTCAAGTACTTGGACGGTATCAAGTATCTTAAACGCTAAGCTTATTCTACGTGTCACGCATATGCTTGTTCGCTTCTTATTATACTTACAATGCCTCTTTTCCCATTTTACGGTCAGATTGAATGACCTGCCTGATCTTGATGGGCTACATACTTTCCCATTCGAACTATTGCATTGTGCCTGGAGGCTTCAATATGTCTGAGATCTCTCCTTTTCTTACGTGGCATGGAAAGTCTATGAAGTACATCTGCTCGAGGGTGGGCGACATGTTGCATTGTAAGCGGTTTTCTGGCTTTTCGATCCAGGATTCGAATTTCTTGCTCAGTCCAGTCCACGAGTGGGAAACTCTTCTGCTACAGCCACCGCCAAACTACAGATTGCAGATATTTTATTCCTTGAGTTCTGAGCAGACTGCAGGCAAGTCTCTCTATGATACTTCCTTTGAATTTTCTTTCTCGTTGTTTTGTCCGAGATGGTCTCACATTTTATGATGATGATGATTATTATTATTATTGTTATTATTATTATTATTATTATTATTATTATTATTATTATTATTATTATTGTAGTGAAGCCATACAACCATTTTCACATTTGCATGCTTGTATTTTAATTTAGCAACTGATAGGAAATACAGAAAGAAGACAGGTAATTATGGTTTTCAATCTGTCTAGACAAGATATAAAATATCCATTTACCGATACATTTGTCCTTTAATGCATAATTCATTTTATAGAGAAAAATATGAATTTTGCTGCTCCCATCTACTCAAGAAAATGCTTGCTGGTTTCTATCCCTTTTTTACGAATTTTCATGGAAATTCATGAATTCGTAACAATATTTTAGCATTGTATAGTGCGCAACCTAGAATGTTAGATGATGTTTTTCTGTGCAATTGGAGACTATATAAATCATCAAAAGGAAAGAAACATTCATTTTAACAATGATATTTAATGTATTATTTACCATTTGAACTGTCACAAGTATTGTACTGCAGCTTCTGGGTCAATGACACTGAGCTTGATCAGGTTTTTCTGATCCTTTGAGCCAATGCTGAGATGGCTCCTTATTTTGCTTCATGGCATAAATGTAACTTCATTATCTGTGCACGTCTTCTAGAATTCAGTGGAAGAATAGTTATTAAGGTTATCGTTCTCCATGTAGCGGCATTCCTTCACAGAGGACGTAATGAGGGATAAGAACCCAAATTTATGGCTAATTTACCCTTGAAAATAGATTTTATGACATCGGAGGGAATATTTTGTTAACAGTCCTTGCAAAAAACGCTCACATCTTTCTGTATTCAAAATTCAAGAAGTATATATCTTAGGGCAGGGATCACATAATTATGAAAACGTGCACAGAATTCACTTCTCCCTGTCGCACGTCACACACAGTTTTTAACTGTTTTTGGTGTTAAATAAATACAAAATAAATAAATACGTTGCTTATGAAAGAGGAACACAGTGGTTATCTCATCTCTGTATCGTGGCGGTAACAAATTCATCATTAATACGTCAATCTGACGTGGCTCTTCGAAGGAAGTCGTCCTTCATTTATTTCAACAAATTAGAAAAGGAGACTACTTTTTGCTTCCACGCTATTTAACAATATTAATTGCTTATACAAACCTCTCTCCAGAATTGAAGATTTAGCCTTTCGTATTCTTGATATTTGTCAACTTGCCTTCCAATTTCTCCCTATATTTTGTATTGCAGTATTGCGATAAAAAAAGTATTTCCAACGAAATAATGAAATTAATCCTCGCATGCTAATATGTAATATATATCGATGACAACTTAAAACGTCCCGAGTATTGTTCTCTTTCTCTAGGTCGCGAAAGTTTTGAAACCCATCATCAAATTGCTATTTGTTTTCCGTCTAGCGGCGGATGGCGCACATGTGCTTCACTGGCATGAACGTGACGCAGCCGGTGGCAGCGACACTTTTTTCGCCCGAGAGAGCAGCGGCGGGGCGCCTTGCGGTCGCGAGCGGGAGGCAGGGTGGGTGGGGGTGGGGGCAGAAAAGCGATGAAGCGAAGGTAATCGGGGAGGAGAAGGGGAAGAGGGAGAGCGGGGAGGGGAGAGCGGGGAGGGGAGAGCGGGGAGTGGAGAGCGGGGAGGGGAGAGCGGGGAGGGGAGAGCGGGGATGGAACAACAGGACAGGACAGGGAGGGGACGTCGATGTGGGTGAGGTCGAGTAGGAAGAGGGGGGAAAGGAAAAAGCGATGACGCGCCGTGAAGCGGGGAAGAAAGGGGCGGGGCAGGCGGGGAGGGGGAAGTCGGTCGACGACAGGAACAGATGGCCCCGGCTCGCTGGCACAACACGGCTGCCTAGGGCGCAACCTATCGGCTGGGGGAGCGACGGACAAGCGAATGGATGACAAACATTTATTTTCTTTGAAAACTCGTTTTAACAAACAAAAATGGCGTCGTCGGCTCTCGTTCGCACCCGCCCCGCCCCGCCCCGGCGCGGCACGTAGCACGTAGCACGTGGGGATGGCCGGTCGGCGGAGAACGCGACGTGCCCACGGCACGCACAAGGGCGGACGCCGTGTCCCCGGCTGACGCAAACGTTTGCTAGGGGTTGTGTATGGCGAACGACGCGTGTAGAGCTTCGGTCTTGTTGACTTGGTTCTGTGCAAAAGAGGTGTTGCAATGCCATTTATAAAGACTATAACACGTACTTCGTCAGGCAAGGCCTCCAGTGTTTAATTTAAACGTCAAGCAGCAGAGAGAAGATTAAAGGGAAGCTGCGAAATCAAAAATCAAGAAACGAATATTTTACTGGCAATTGAGAAATATTCTTTTTATATGTCGAGAGTTTTTCTGATTGTTTTGATGAAAATATGAAATGGGCAATTCACAGATAGTATGAGGAAATAAAGAATAATATTTCAGCACGTTCCAGTGTCTAAATTATGAAAGACCATGTCTGCCAATTATTACAAAAATATTTTACAAAAAATCAGAACTTAAATGATAAACCAAACAAAATAACTACATAAAAATTATTTTCTGTAATATGGTATTTTATAATGTCTTTCCTATGTTTAAAAATAATTTCCAAGTTTGAATTTGATTGTGATTTTTATTATCACGATTCATGTGAACAGCCTCGTCGGTGAAAGAGAAATATAAATTGATTGTGGTTTAATATTTACTAGCTAATTGTTTGTCTCATATTTATATTGAAATACAGGTAAATGAGCCATATCGTGAGGTTTAGTATAACATTTCATTTTTTCCGGTTTGTTTCGGGGTGTTTTATTTCTCAGATAATACAGCATCTTTTATTTATGAGTGCGGCAAAAAGCGAAGTCCCAAACTGAAGTGACGATCAATTGGAAAAGCGTTTAGCGCCAAGCAGAGCGGAAGCGCCAGTGGTTGCTCGTGAAGGGATTTGAATCTCTCATCTCCCAAATATGTGGAGGCGTAGATTCCTGCCCTTCATGAATGTATCGTTAAGCAAAATGGGGCTTCGATTTGCTCGCTCCGTTCGGAATAGTGTGTTTCGCTCTGCAGATATGGCTCGTCATGTTTAATAGGCGCCGTATGTGTTGGGAAACGTACTGTTGGGAATTGAATATCTGTTCAGACGTTCGTAAACACCATTTTCTCACGCACATGTAGTATTCAAAATTGAAATGTGTTTTATCTGAAGTTTTATCCTTCAAAGTTACACATTTTTCTTTCTGTAAAACGGAACAATTATTTTTGAATATTCACTTCATTACCGGCCAAATGATCTCTGATGGCAATGTTAAGAGAATATTTTGTAGTAAGGAAAAAATAAGATTAATGGTTTTTTTGATGTGCAAGAGACGTCTACATTCATTGATTTCAAAAGACATACACATCACGAAATACTTATACACACAATTTCCAAATTTTAGGGTATATATTCAGTAAAACTTCACAATCCAATAAATGCTTTACAAATAGTATAAAATACGATGTTACACCGGTAAATGCGTCTTGGATGAAAACATGACCAAGAGTAATCTTCAGTCAAACATATCTACGCTCCATTATCACAGGTTTGTTAAATATTGTTATTGAATAACAGGATGCATACTTGTACGCAATATCTTAAATGAGGGAGAGTGTGATGTATTATTCTTTCAGGAACAATGGCAATCTGGGATCAGTCGGAAAACAGTTGTTCCATCACGATTTCGTGACGGTTTTGTTCGTTATTGTGGGCAGATCTTGTTCTATTCTACTTTCCTCCTTGAGGGCGGACAAACCCAGCACTTTGGTACCACAAGCAGTGCCTCCCATACAGCAGTTTTCCTGGACTGGGATAGCTCTCTCGCTCCGAGTGGCCGTCGGGGATTTCGGCGGCCTGCGGGAGGGCCAGTGCCTGCGGCACCTCCTCGTTGAAATCTCGAGCCTCCGCATTCTGATCGCCTATTTGAGCCGCGTCCTCGATCCTCAGCTCTTGCACGTTCCCGGCGATGTCCCCGGGCTCGTTGGGCGCGCTCGCGGTGCCGGCGTCGCAGCCCTCGCCGTCCTCCCGGCGGTCGTCGTCCTCGTCCGCGCTGTCGGACGAAACGGAGCTGGAGTCGGGGTCGGGCGGGCGGGCGGCGCGCGCGGACGGGTCGTCCGACTGGTCGGCGTCGTCGTCGTCCTCGGAGCCCGAGGTGCCGGTCCAGCGGCACACCGGGCAGGGGCGGTCCCCGCGCCAGGGCACGCGCGGGCGCGGAGGGGGCGTGTCCCCCGCCGGCCCGCTCTCGTGCTGCCGCTTGAGCAGCGCCTCCAGCAGCAGCTTCTTCTCGTCCACCGGGTAGAGCGCGCTCACGTCGCGCATGCGCCGAGGCTTGTTGGGCGTCGGCCGCGGCGACGGGATGTACTCGTCCATCATGGTGCCGGAGAACGAGGGGCCCGACAGGATTGCCAACCGTTCGGTACCGACAGACAAGATTTCCTTCTTTCCGGAGCTAGATCTTACTAGCGTTCATTCGTACACACTCCCCCTTCGATAATGCTGTCAGAGTTCAACACAATGAATTACTGACATGTAATTTCAAAATCAGTGTCTAAAGTGCCCTGTAAAATATAATTTGGTATATCAGTATTACAAGTAATACTTAGAAATAGTACTTATATGAAGAGAACGTTTACAAAATCTTCACTTTTATATCGTTACCTGGACACATGAAGTAAGGGCAATGAACACTCGTAAATGTTGAAAAGTCTTCCTAAACTTTGCTCACGTACGCTACAGAGGAGCAGTACCCTTAGTGGTCCTTATTTATATCACATTTATGTCGTTATTGATTCATAATCCGATATTAATGGAGTGATACACCGTGACTTCTTTCATTTACAACCGCTTCGCGATTTTTGTTTACGATTATGCCAAAGAGAAGAGCTACGCACGTTTCTATGGAACTTGCTTTCATTTGTTCTACAACGTATTTCGATGGATGCTGTTTGAAATACTAAACTACTTTCTTCTTACAATTTGTGAACGTTTATGAAGCGATTTTGTTACTTAAAGAGAAACTTTTAATTTAATTTAGAAATATTTGTGGTATTCCATCTGACAAACTAGAAATTGCTGAAAAGTATGTTCGCGTTTCTTTTGAGAGATATTTATATAATTGTAATTGTAGGGAACTTATTTTAGAAAACGCATATATGCCTGAATAAAATCACTTTAATGTTTACAATTTTGGTTATTTAATTTAATTTAATTTAATTTAATTAATTAAGCAATGTGGCATTAACTATGTGAAAAGTTTCCAATGCATTGTGTAATGCAATATTAATACTTTATTCAAATTAAGAACTTTTCTGTTGAATAAAACAAAAGAGTTCTAGTTTGTAAAAGACAATGTTCTCCAGAAGTGAGTGTGAAATGTAGGTTACATATTTACTTGGAAAGTGTCACGACATTGATCTCACATTAATGATAGTTTGAAAACTAAGATTATTCGAATATATTTAATTCATCATAAGTTATCTTCAGCTAGCTTTCAATTCGTACTAATAACTGGTAAAATCATAAATTTTACTAGGATTTTCTACTTGCCGACCAAGAGTTATTCGAAATTTCACCTGACTCGTGTCATCATTTAAAGAAAGACAATCTTTCTTTCGTAATTACTGGAATTTTCTAGAGCATTGCGTCATTTCTCGTTGTAATTGTTAAATAAGGTCAATTTCGCGATTCCGTACTTCTATGTCCAATCTATAGAACCTGCTAAAGTATTTCTAGTTAAAATATAGAAAATGTTGATTAAGGGTTTGTTCAGAGTGTAACAGTGTTTTGCGTTCATCATAACATCATAATGTAAAATGTGTTCCAAGTTCATTACCATTATTTACGAATTGCGATAAAATACTACTTTTTTTGTGAATTGACAATATTTCCTTTATTTTCAAAGTGACGAACGTCTGCGATCGAATGTTTGAATCCCTCTCTATTGTGCAGGCGAGGCTGAATAGCATCTGACGCGACCAACCTTTGAGGTTGGCAGGATAGTGTCCAATAAACTGGAAGTGGTGTCGAGCAGGGTGACTACTTCCGTTGAGCAGAAT
Source organism: Teleogryllus occipitalis (assembly GCA_011170035.1). Taxonomy (NCBI): domain Eukaryota; kingdom Metazoa; phylum Arthropoda; class Insecta; order Orthoptera; family Gryllidae; genus Teleogryllus; species Teleogryllus occipitalis. Next base: position 61,797 of record BLKR01009941.1, read on the forward strand.
CAGTTGGTTGATAATTCCGAGTGCGTCAACTGCTAAGTTTATTAGCCCCGTAAGTGTAGTTCATGTTTCTACCTCGGGAGGTGTCAGTCACCTCCCCTCTCCTCCCCGTGGATTGGGAGATCCAACACCGACCTACCTGTCAGCTAGCGGGGATTTCCCCAACCAGGTATTTTCCTACCAGCCGGGCATCGCCTCAGTTGTGTGAAACTCGAATGGTCTCGCGCTGGATGACGAAACCCCGCGCGGACATTCCCGTCGGCTTGCGAGATTTTTCCCCAACCACCCATCCCCCACCACCCGAAATCGCCTAGCTTGGGACAAGCTCTAAGCTTCCGACCGGTCTCCCGGAATATGTGGAACTATAGTGCATATTAGTGTAAGTGTGTGTGTGTGTGTGTGTGTGTGTGTGTGTGTGTGTAAGGGGTGAGGATAGGACAAGGAAGGGGAAGGAAAGATCGCGCGCGTTCCGTGGCCCATTTGGTAGGATACTGCTCTGGCATTCGCCTTGTGCTGATCGGAGAAACCACGGAAAACTACCGATCAGAGCAGCGGGCCGCTAGAATTCTCCTCCAGACAGCGACTGAATTTGACCTAGCTGAAAAGATGGGGTCGATGGGTTCGAACCCAGGACCTCCCGGCTCGCCATCTGCTGTGAGGGTCGAGTTCCTTCGCCAGCCGCGCGGGCGAGCGCTGCGGGAGCGGAGGGCGGAGGCGCCGCTGCTCTGAACAAGCACAGCGCAAGTTGAGCGAGTGGTTGGAACAGCACTGCCGGAGATGGAGTTGTTCGCAGTTGGAGTTGCTCTGAACGAGGTATCTTTCGAGCAGATACGAGCAACCAAAGGCGGACGTTCAACCGTGTAACTCACGCGAAACCCTATCCTCCCCATCCATGGGTACTATAAAACAATGTTGTTCAATAGATTGTTAAGAACTGTTTATCGTTCTTTCATAATTTCGTAATGCTACAACTACTAATATTTAACATTTATTTAGTACCATGATTAATGTTATATTGTACACTTAAAAATTTATTGTAGGTATTTTAAACGGTATTCCAGATGCAATACATCGAGTAATAAATTAGTTAAGTTTTTTATTACTAAACATTGTAATACTTTGTGACGATTAGATTATAAAATGCGAATCCAGGAGATAATCTTACTATATTTTCCCACATTCAAGCATGAATTTTGTCGATATCCAGGGCGTGAGTGTTCCACAACAGTTCAAATATATGAAAGAAAAATATCACTCTTGTACTTGAGCCCTTTTCAATTTTACTTTAATACTCCGTCAGACTGTGTTTCCACGAGTAGTAATAACACGTGACAAAAATGCAGGAACTAGTTTGACTAATATTTGTCCTGGGGGGTTGTGAGATTATTACTTATATTGGAAACAATGATAATCATACGGAACACTACAGAAAAAAAATACATTTCTAGATATTTTGAGTTTCATGTTTTATGTAGTTTCTGTTTTATGTTTATTATTATAAATATAACATTAATTAAAAAACCTATTGTAGCTAAAAACAAGCTGTACTTATGGGGGAAGCATAATATTCCATTATAATTTTTCGGGGTTTGGTTCATATCAGAAAAAATAAAATATTTCTTATCATACCAATTTCAATTCATTGCTGAGCAAGAGATCATGTGATATAACGATAAATTTCACATGAAGTAAACCAGTTATCCGTAGATTAAAGGGAAGAGGTAATCCTGAACGCCTCACGTTTCTTTATAGTTGTATGCCGCGAATATTACAAATGATTTAGTTCTAATGGATTGTTGATCAAATCGTTCGCGCTCACGTGCGAAGTATCCAGATTGGCCCTTCTGCCCAGCCGCGGGATGCGTCCCATACTCTCCCCCCACCCCCACCCCCACAACCGGTCGCCCCGCGCCCCGGCGCCGGAGGCCTTGCCCCGCTCCAACCCACGCTCGGACCGGGAGCGGTGGCCCAGGGCATCACCTGATGTCACTGCAACGCCTCTGACCGGGAGGTCCTACGTTACACTCCCCGCGGCGGCAGGATTTTAGACTCTAGCCTTTTAAGTAGGTGAAATGTAGGAGAATTCTAGCGGTCGGCTTTTCTGATCGGTAGTTTTCCGTGGTTTCTCCGATCAACACCAGGCGAAGGCCGGAGCAGTACCCTAACAAACGGGCTACGGACCGCGCGCGATCTTTCCTTCCTCTCCCCTTACACACACACACTTACACTAACATGCACTACACTAGCTCATATTCCGGGAGATCGGTGGGGAGCTTAGAGCTCGTCCCGGATGGGGCGGTGGGAGAGTTAGGGGGAAACCGCACTAGCCGACGGTAGGTTGGCGTCGGATCTCGCCATCCAGCAGGGGGAGATCACCGCCATCTTCCGAGGAAAACATGCACTACACTTACTGGAATAATGACCAAAGCAGTTGACGCTTCCGGAAAGAGGAAAAAATCAATCAATCAATCGAGGGCGCTCGAGAGTGAGCCAACCGGTCCCGTTCCAACGGCGCCAAGATCTTTTCTTCTTCTTCTTCTTCTTCTTCTTCTTCTTCTTCTTCTTCTTCTTCTTCGGGCCATAAATGGACTTGGGCCTCCTTCAGGATTTCGTTCCTAATATCGCTTTCCCGTGCCTTCCTCTTCCAATTTTTCAGTCTTATACGTTTCATGTCTTTCTCAACACCATCTAGACATATTAGGGGTGGCCTTCCAACTCTATGGGCGACAAACAGGTCGCTTAAAAGTCAGTTCTTGTCATTCAGTTGATTCCGGAAAGCGACAGATATGGCCAAGGCATCTTAGTCCAACCAGTTTGATTTCTTTAACTATTCTTGATCTATCTTGTTGCTATTGTATAACTCGTATATCTCTCTGTTGTGTCGGATTCTCCATTTGCCGCAATATACCTTGTTGCTTTATATTGTTTTTATTGAAGGCTAGACATTTAGTTCCATACATCAGGTTTTAGCAAAGTCTTATGTAAATTTAGTTTATATTTATGTCATAGGGATCGTTTTAGTCGTCTATTTTAGTCTAAAGTAGTTTCTGTTTGCCATACTTATCCTTGTTTAATTTCAGCTGTCGAAGAGTTATCATGTGTCAGAACTGCTCCAAGATATTTACAATAGTTTACTATTTCAAAGGAATATTCCCCGCTAACGGCGCCGCGATCACGTGCGAAAACTCGTGAACCACGAGCGATTGTGACTACCTGTCCCATGCTTTGTGCAAAATATGTTCTACTCCCTACCACGATATTATTTTAATTATTAAATTACTTCTTGAAACACAATAAGTACATTTCCTATTATTTTTCTCTGTTATTATATTAGTTTAGAGATCATAAAAATGATTCCAATGAATTTATGTTTAATAATGTTTTTGAAGGGAAAATATCGTTCACTTTGGATACTTTAACTAACAAGGACGTAATCTTTTAAGAAAAGTGCTAAGGAAAAGCTACCAAACCGGAGTTTTGTATTTTTCTCTAGAAATTGAAACATTTTACATATTAAGGAATGTGGTTCACAAGCTTGGTCAATATAGTGAATGAAACAATTAGTTTGCCAATGTTTGGAATTTATGATTTCTTCATCAGGGCTGTAGTAAAACAAAAACGAACGTGGCATGAAGACAACAATCTAAAAAAAAGTTTCTGAAGAATATCAAACTTTGATAATGTGTTAGAGGATTTTTTTTCTAAATTTATCAACTGGATTTATCTACTTGTTAGTTAACAGGGCTCGCCATTAGCAGTTTTTTGGCCAAAAATTCGCCGTTTTTTCGCGCATTACTACATAACTTTCTCTCTACTGAGTAAGCGGTAGCGAGAAAATAAAAAGGCATTTTTACAAACTTCCTGGCTCTAATTATTATTATTATACATTTTATGGTAGTGTATTCCTTTATTAGCTTTGAAAACCTTGAATATTTTGGTAGATATAGTTTTGGTGACAACTTTTGATCTTCTGGGAATATAAGAAAATTTCGCCAGATTCTTCTGAGAATTTGTTACGAGGTAATTGGACACTGAAACTAAGTAAAACAAATTTTCATAGCATTATTAATCCTTTTTCACGCTTCTCTTTGGTTGTCATATTTTTTGTTTTTTCTACACTTTCTGCAATCTCATTTTTTATTAACATTGAAACAGAATATTTTCTGTCGTATCTCAGTTATAATCTCATATTTTAAATGTATTTGACCACTTGGTTTTAAAAAAATCTTATTTTTTTCTCACCTTTCTGTCATAATTCATGTCCCCTTTCTTCCTCCCTTTTTCTTTTCTCTCTCTATTTGGAACTTTCTTGAAGACTGACTTCTGCCATCAGAGTCCTCTATTTGCTGTGCCGTTTGCATCGTGCTTCGACATTCGCCGCGCACAAGCGCTCCGCTCTCTCCTCTCCGCCGCTGCCTTTCTCGACGGGCGCCAACCGCCGGCACATATCGATTGTGGCGATATATATCGCGGCAGCAGTAATCGGGGATTCCCCCGACGCCGCGCCGAGATTTCCCAGTCGGCGCTCGCGGAGTCTTCTGCTGCACCCCCCACCCCACCCCACCCCACCCCGCACGCCCTTGTGCTTCCAGAGCGCTCGCCACCGGAAGTTCCAGTTTCGTATTGGCCCACGCTACCCCGCCAGGACTCGTCCGACTTTCCTGAGAGATGGTTGAAGGCGCACTTTAAAGAGGAGAACTCAGGAGGAGTTTGTTCGTCTCTTGGCTTTCAGGTAGACAGAGGAGCTTCATCCAAAGTTATTTTTGCGAGTGCAGATTTGAATGTATTCTGTTCGAAGTTCTTGTATCAATGATTGAAACGAGAATAAATGTGAATATTATTAAAGTATAAACGTTGTTAAAACATGCTCGTCTGTCTTAAAGGAAGATATTGAAATTTTAAATACATTCATCTGCTGTGATGGTAGAAATAAATGTCGGTACAGAACTTAACTTAATTAAAACGTTTTTCTCTGAATCTCACACAACAGTTTAAATTAGTGCATATAAAGCCGTGTAATGTACATTTTTTTGTTACAATGAAAAATAACTTTCTTCTACATAAATGTGAAAAATGTAAATTGCGATCTAAAATTTAACGTTCTGTGTCCGAATCCACGATGTTTGAAAAAATAGAGTAAAAAGCATTAAGCATACAATTGTTTGTAACAAGATAGAATGTAGTAACAAAGTGTGAGACATAAATATTCAGTTTCGAAGAACCAGAAGAAAATTATAATTTTATTAAAAGAAAAGGTTTAAACTGAATGGTGGTTGTATGGAAGTCATAAGATATAATAAAAACGTATGACATTAGGCAAAAATATGCCTGAACAATTATACCAGATGGAAAGTATACTTCCAAGAGTTCCTGAGAGACCATTCTCAGGGCACAGATAAGTTTCTAGCATCTGCCGATAGGCCGACAGTTGCACACATGACAAACAAGGAAGAAATTTCTTGCGCTGATGGAATATGGCATCACAACTCTTCTCCCAGTGATACTGATTTGTCGTGATTAGATGTAACTATCACGTACCTACTTTCTATTAAAGATAACTAAATGAAATTGTTAAGAAATAATGTAAATATTTCATGTGATTAGGTGGAAGAGCAGGACTAATAGCCTGAGCCTCGCCACTGATAAAGACAATTTTTATGATTATTATTATTATTATTATTATTATTATTATTATTATTATTATTATTATTATTATTATTGTTGTTGTTGTTGTTATATCAGTATCTGCTTTCAAAAGTAGAAATGTTTCTCAACTGTGTTGTGATCATCATAGGCTTACGCTACATTGCTTTTGTTTAGAAAACTAGACAAAAGTTTGCAAAAATCATAGATACCAACTTTTTTGTGATCATTAATTTGTTTTGTAATTTGAGAAATTTGATTCTACAAAATTGCCTCTAATCAAATCTTGAGCCCGTAGATACAGACAATAGATTATTCCTTTGCATCGCCGATTTCGCCTTCTTATTTCCTGTTGTGAGGAAAGATCAACTTATGCGGTGTTGTGTGGGGCGAAAACCACTAAAATACCTAAACTAGTATTAATCTACTCTAAAACGTCCGTAAAGCTTTTAAATATTATAGTTTCTCCCCCAGTCCCGTGTGGTGCGTGGGGGGGGGCAGTCAGCCGAGAGGAAATGAAGTGGCGGCGACAGTCGACTCCAGCCTTCAGCGCACTCGATGGGGATTGCGAGGAATGAGCGAGTGGGGCTGCACGACGCGCGGGGGGGGGGAGGAGCGGAGTGGGGGTTTACGGGAGCGTGGGCGGCTTCAGGTCGATTGAAACCGCCAATGACGGCCGCGCCCATTGCCAAGGGTGACAGGTTAGAAGCGATGAGGGCTGGAAACGGTACATCCCCAATGCTGGCTTTTCTAATTCACTAATATGTTTCCTACAAAATATGAGCAAATTTGTTTCGTTTTGGAACTGGCGCCATTTTGTTGATTTTTAATTTGAAAGATTTCAATAGCATTCTGGTAAAGTTCAGTACCCAATTGTAATTAAGTACTTCCATTCTAATGATTAAGTGATTGATTAGTGAATCCGAGCCAGTGAACTGCTAAGGTCATTAATGCCGTAAGCGTATTCTTTGGGAGCTGGCAATAATCTTCCCCGCTGGATGGCGAGGTCCGGCGCCGACCTACTGTCATCTAGTGGGGTTTCCCCCTAACCAGGACTCTCCCACCAGCGGGGCACCGCCCCAGCCGGGACAAGCTCTAAGCTCCCGACAGGTGTCCCGGAATATGTAGTAGTGTAGCGCATGTTAGTGTGTGAGTGTGTGTGTAAGGGGAGAGGATAGGGCAAGGAAGAGGAAGGACAGATCGCGCGCGGTCCGTGGCCCCTTTGGTATGGTACTACTCCGGCATTCACCTGATGTTGATCGGAGAAACAAGGGAAAAATACTGATCAGAGCAGCCGACCGCTAGAATTCTCCTTCTGACGGCAGCTGAATTCGACCAATTATGAAGCTAGTGTCGAAAATCCTACCACCGTTGGGAACTTTCATTCTATAATTTATAAACTTCATTAATGTGTTTATTTATTTGTGTACAAGAGAACTGGTCTCTCTCACTGGCCTTCAATCTTAACTCTATGTTGAATTCATATCTGGCAGTAAGTGTTAACGTCTATAAATTCAGATCAGTCGTCTAATTAACTTTTATTACTCATTGAGATGCATCGTGATGAAAACTTAGTGGTGGTGCTACAAATCAGTACTTTTATGCATTAAATGTAACGGATATGCTGAATAATGCTATATGAATCTGTAAAAGTGCTTCATAAAACAGAGAACAGATGTAGGTAAATTCTCATTTGTAAACCTAACGATAAAAAAATGGAAGTAATTCCCTGCAGCAGTACTGGAGACTTTCCCTCAGAATGTCAAAAAAAAATTAATTAGACTAAATAAATAGGATATTCTATAATTAACAATTTTTTTCTCCGTGATTTAATCCAACTGTAGAGTTAGCACACCATTCCCGCTACACCACCTCTTGAATATACTCAAAAACCTATATTGTTTTTCATGGGAACAGAGAAGGGGCAAGAGAATTATAGAACTAAATTGAATGGAATATTATTTAAGAATTTTAGTGGAAAAATGAATAAATTCACTTACAAAAATTTATATATAATATTTTATTTTACTTAAAAAATGTTGATTGTTATTTAGTCATTTTGTTATTTTTGTAGCTCTAAAGATGACGACAATGCGACCGAAAAGGTTTTTTGCAGCAATAAATTCTTACGACCCAACCACGCCTCATATTTATTTGTATAATGTAAACACCTGACCATTTCCTACCATGAGGACCGCAGAATGTTGATGTCCCTGAGAAGGCCGTTCCCAGTGGAGCGGTGTGGTTTGGCAAGGGGGAGGGGGGCACAGCGACGCGGTGGAGTGCGTGAAACGGTGATGCGGAGCGGTGCTGAGCGACCCGCACAGTGGATGGTGGAATGGGCGGGGCGGGACGGCCCGGCGCGGGGCAGGGCGGGGTGGGAAGGGGCTGGGCGGAGCGGGGCGGGGCGGAGCGGGGTGGAACGTTCGGGGCAGGGCGGGGCGAGGAGGGACGGGCGGGGAGGGTCGGGCGGGATGGGGGGTCGGGAGCCTGGGCGTGGGGGGGAGGTGTGGAGGAAAAGGGATGGGAAGGGATGGAGGGGCTGTACAGGGCGGGGCGGGAGAGCGGGCGTTTCGGGAAGGGGCGGGGCGGAGCGGGGCGGAGCGGGGTGGAGCGGTTCGGGGCGGGGCGGGACGGGGCGGGGTGGGGTGGGGTGGGGAGGTACGGGGCGAGGAGGGACGGGCGGCGCGAGACGGGCGGGGTGGTGGGTCGGGAGCCGGGGCGTGGGGGAGGAAGGTGTGGAGGGAAAGGGCGGGGATGGGAAGGGATGGAGGGCCTGTACTGGGAGGGGCGGGGCTGGGCGGGGAGGGGCAGTGAAGCGTGGCGGGACGAGACGCAGGCGGTGGAGCAGAGTTGTTTGTCACACCTTTGATCGTTGGCGGTCTCCTGTGGCCGGAGACTGCGGGTAGCCGGGCTCCCCCACCCCACCCCCAATGCCACCTGATCTCACCGCAACTCCTTTCGTCGGCCGCTTCCGTATAAACTCTCCAACGTACCTACTCAAGACGCAAGCATTTTGTTCGATACTTCAAGATATATTTCTAAATTTCATTTACATACCATACTTTTTATAGTGAAAGTATACTAGCGCGCCTGTTATTTAGTTCCATGAATGGCAGCTAGGGATTAATAGAGGTTAGCATAAAAAATTAGTACAGTCGGTTCATGAAAGCTGGGTAATGCAGAACATTTCGAGAAATACAGACGAGTGTTGATATAGACATTTCCATATACACACACACGTGTGTGTGTAAATAAATGATCGCTTGCGTAATATATTTTTTCGTATTCTAATGTTTATATAAATGTTTATATGTATAACGTGCACGAAGAACCAAAGGTTGCGCTTTTTTGCCTTAATAAACGATCTCTCTGGTGCTACAAGAACAATAGATCAGTCATATTGCCATTGAGGTTTCTCTATTAAAATCATTTACTCTAGCAAACTAAAACATATGAACGACAATGCACTATGCATTCACCAAAAAATAAAACGAGTCTTTTGAATTAATTTTCGTGCGGAAAATGATGACTAATTACCCGATCGATTCGCTGGTTCATTATAAATGTATTACCTGTTGACTACAGTTCACGAAAACGCTGCGGACCACGGACCGCGCGCTATCCTCACCCCTTACTCACATACTAACATGAACTACACTACCAAACTGCCGGGAGACCGGTAGGGAACTTAGAGGTGGTCCCGGCTGGGGCGGTGCCCACTGATACTGATACCTGGATGATGAAAGTTCCCAAGTCGCCGGACCTCGTCATTCAATGGAGGAAGTTTACTGCCACCTCCCACGATGAAAACATGCACTACACTAACGTAACTAATGACCTTAGCAAATGTCCCGAACACGCCAATCCATCAATCAATCAAGAAGAAGTTTGTCGCTGATCGCACTCGATGCGCAGCTGTATCTATGAGTTTGAAGGTGTAGTCTGTAGCCCGAGGAAAAAGGGTGACAGCAAGTAAATGCTGATTTATCCAATAATGGTAAAATGGGATCATACAAGCACATTGGAAATCAGGAGTCGGAAGAGATTCGATTATTTTGATAAGAGGTAAACATAAATATTTCACAGAAGAAAATGATTCTCGCAGTCAATTGAAGTTGATAACAAATTTATGAAAATGTAGTTAAATGTCTTAAATATTGATTGATGTTTTAATATCTCATTCTTTAGCAAATTTTCTCATCTATATATTTCTCCTTTCCCATTTCGCGTTTTTCTTCTCTCTCAGAATCTCTTTTCTCTTTAAATTTTCATTTTTTTAAGAAAATACGCAAATACATGCCTATCTATATTCTCTTGGTAACAGTTGTTGTTATGTATGTATTGAACAATACATAGTATATATCATACATGTATTCTTGTCAGGTGCAATGGGGTATAGCAATAATTTGCTTGATGGAAATTTTTTGAAAAGTACTCTCAATTTTCTTCAGCTTCGTATTGTGAATGAAAGCGAGTTTCAATGCAAACAATCTGTGTGCACTGTCATTTACGTCTACGTCACCCACCGTTTCGCCGCATTGCTCTTTTATAAATCGTACCTGCTCCGTCGGTTCGCAGTTCTTTTGTTCCACGGAGCAGCAGCAGCAGCAGCCATCGACGAAATTGCAAAGCAGTCGGCCAAAGACGAAGTTCTCTGTCAGACTCGAGCAAGAAGATAAAGGCTACACGCCCACTCGAGAAAACGCTCCACGTAGTATTTACACGCTCCAGGAAATGACGTGCGAGGGAGCTGACGTTTTCTGATATGAAGACAAGGAGCGCTCGCTGGTGAAGGGGGTCTTCGTTGTATTGCTCCACCGCGGCGGGCGCTTTCAGAAACCGTTCCGCGGCCCAACGGCGTTCAGACATGCCTCCACCGCATTTTTCTTCCTCGAAGAAGCTCCGCTGCACAAACATCAGGAGTGCGTTTTGAAATTCAAATATGAAATCATTTATTACATCTGCCCGTGCTGCTGAATGTTTTTCGAACGAGAAGATATTTCGGTAGGCTCTAGAATACTAATAGCCTCATTTGGAGGGGAATGAATTCTAGACGTGTCGTATTTGCATGTTTATAATTATTGCGTGACGGCGTTTGCGACTGGAAATAATCGCAATTCTCTTAGAGACCGCGTTCTTGTGTTCTTGTGATCTGTTTCCAGGTCAGTTGTGGCGAGAGAGCGAGCATTTTCGAGCAACATTAGGGAAATTTGTTGGCTCCGAATTTTTCGTATTTACTAGTATTATGAGAGTCTTAATTTTTCTACAAATTCCACAAAGTATATTTTAATTCTTTTCATTCTATTTTGAAACCAAAATATATTAAATGTTTGGCTCTAGATAATCCTATCTCACTTTGAATATAAGATGAGAAATAAGGTCAACGTTTCAATCCGACATTTCTCGCCCCAGAGTAAAGAAGAAATCATTTTATACTACAGCTACATCTTTACACCATTATGATTGATTGGTTAGTGATATCTGGCGCGACAATTGCTCGAATCATTAGTCCCGTAAGGGTAGTGGATGCTATTTTTCATCGCACGAGGTGGCAGTGATCTTCCCCAGCTGGATGGCGAGATCCGGTATCGACGTACATGTTGGCTCGAGAGGTTTCCTCCAACCAGGTATCTCCCCCCACCAGGGCACACGCCCAGCCTGGACAAGCTCTAAGCTCCCGACTAGTCTCCCAACATGTGTGGTAGTCTAATGCATGTAAGTGTGTGTACGTAAGGTGTAAGAAAAATACAAGGAAGGAAAGGAAAGATTGCGCGCGGTCCGTGGCCCGTTTGTACTGCTCCGGCATTCGCCTGGAATTGATCGAAGAAATCATGGAAAACTACCGATCAGAGCAGGCGACGAATGAATTCAACCTAGCGATCTAGCTATTGTCGAAAAACCTGGCACCGTCGGGACTGTAACCCTAGGATCCCCGGCCAGAGGCACTGCAGTGCAGACATTAATTGATGCCCTGAGCCACCCGAGCAGATGTGTTACTCCATTATCTCAATATTTACCTAAAATGTAATAATCAATATGGCATGTTCGTTAGCAGGATGATCTTAATTTGAACGAAAACGTAGAATAGCCATAAGTAGAGCCGAGCTCTTGAGATTAATTATTTTCACTTATAATTTATTGGTGGTTTTAGATAGGGAATATTTTCAGATTAACTTAATATCGGTATGTAAAGAAGTGTTTCTTGATTCGTAATTTAAGTTTTGTCATAAGGGATAGATACTCCATAAAGGATTATTTTATTCTTAAGAATTTTCATAGTGTAACGAATTTTTTTTAAAAAAATTATGGATTATGTTTGGTTTTGAATTCTGGGAAATGAAAAATGATATGAATATACGCCATAATCAATTTATACTCAAATTAAAACTAACATGTAATTACAATTTTAGTTCTACTTACCAATTACATATAACACCATCTGCTCCCTTTTTTGTCTTACCTCTGTTACACTAGTTTTATTATTAATAGGATTTTGTAATATTCGAACAATTATTGCTCAAATTTGCCCTTTACTTTCGCAGAACGTTTCGAAGGAAACGGCATTTCCCGTTTGAGTTCCCTCCATCCAATCGCAATTGCGAGGCGAACGAAAAGAGAATTCTGCCGTGTTTTCGTGGGCGCTGTGCCGTCCATTTACAGAATTCGTTGGCTCGTTTTACGACTTCACCGCCCCGAACATTGTACCCTTTGGCCTTCAGCCCCTTCGGATCCCTTCACCCCCCCCTGGCGCCGCCGTGCGCTCACGTCGCTGAGGCTGCGGGCCTGTTCGAGCGGTTCCCTCGCCTTGGAGGGGCGGGACGCTTTCACGCCTCCTTTTTAGTTGCTCTCCCTTCTTCCGTTCTCTTTCCTCTTTGGGTCTGGCGCCCCTTGTCATTCTGATCCCTGAGACAGAGATCTCAATCTCGCTCTCTCTCACTCCCATCGTCTCTGCCGCTCACTATCTCTATCTCTTCCTCTCTCACCTTACCCTCTATCTCTCTATCCTCTATTTCCCCTTCTCTCTATCTTCCTATTCTCTCATCGACTTCGGTGGCTAACCGGGAGGTCCTACGGTTCCACTCTCGACAGTGGCAGGATTTTCGATCCAATACCAGACAAATGCCGGAGAAGTACAGTAACACTTGAACCACACGCCACGTGCGATCTTGTCTTTCTCTTCCTTGTCCTATCTTCACCCCTTACTTACACACTGTTACACTTACATGCTCTACACTACCTCACTTGCCGGGAGACCAGTCGGGAAATTAGAATTTAACATGGGGTGGGGCGGTGCCCCGCTGGTGGCAGATAGGTGTACGAGTAGGTCGGCGGCGGACCTCTCCACCCGACGGCGAAGGGGAAAATACCACCGCCACTTCCCGCGATAAAAATAATTTACGCTCTTCATATGACACTAATGACTTTAGCAACAGGGTGGAGTCACCAATCAATGAATCCCCGCCTCTCTCCCTCTCTCTCTCTCTCTATCTATCTATCTATCTATCTATATATATATATATATATATATATATATATATATATACATATATATATATATATATATATATATATACATCCTCTCTTAATTTGCTCAGTCACTAATTTTCTCTTCGATTCTTGTACTCTCAGTTCGTTTTTCTTCTCTTTTACTGTCTTCCTCCACTCAAATTCTTTCTTCATTGACATTTTCTCTCTATTCTTCTCTACTTTTCCATTTTATTTTATCTTTGCTGTTTGTTCTTTCTTCAGTTACCTTTCCTCCTATCCCTTGTACTCTTTCTTGTTCCCATATGCGTATTTTCTTGGAGCTTTGCGCTCCTTGTCATTTGATTTATTTAGTTATTTATTTACTTCTCTCTCGCCCTATCTTTCGTCTTCATTTTCTCAATTATTTCATTTTTTTCTTTTAAAGCCTTTGTCTGTCTGGTTTGAGACTTCGCCCTGCCGTCACTCTCTTGAGACTTCGCCTTGTCGCTCTTTGCAGTAAATTCAAAGCTAATCCATTTAACTTCCATCTTTCTTCACCGCATCCAAACAAAAACTCTTGTTTATGTCAATAATATGATAATTCTTATAACGGAAATGCATATTGTCAATACTATGAGTATAGTCACCTTAACAGAATTTACCGAGTCTTTATCAACTTACTTATTAGTACATACATTTTAAAGTCAATCACCTTTGTGTTTAGTTTTATAAACATCTCCATTGTGACATACTCGTATTTGTAGGCTTACTTCATGTTATATGACATCTTGCCAATGTGCCAACTTGACCTAGAATTTTCTTGCAGCATAAAGTCACCGCAATGAACACCACCGTCTGCGACCGCCCCCGCCATTGCCACCGATCTAGTCAGTAGATCAGGTCGCCCGGTTGGCGTCGCGACGCAGGTCGAGCCGTCGGTGGACGCACTCGAGTTGTCGGCGGGGGCAGCTCGGAGTCCCAGGCGCCGGCCGCCGGGAATTCGATGCGGCGGCGGCGGGGGGAGGGCGGCGGGGGCGGCGGCGGGGCGGCGGCGGGGGGGCGGCGGGGACGGGGGCCGGGGCGGCGGCGGGGGCGGCCGCGGGGGCGGCGGCGAGGGCGGGGGCGTTGCGGGCGGCGCGGCGGGGGCGGGGGCGTGGGCGGCGGCGGGCGAGTGGGCGGGGAACGAAGAGAAAGTGCGTTAGTGATGCACTTGTGAATTGGGAGTCGCAGAGCGCGCAACCAGAACCCTGCAGCCGAAAGAGCAGGGAAGATCTCTCACGGAAAAAACGCGGGAGGAGTTGAAAAGGAATAAAAACAGTTATGAATGGAAAAAGTATCATAGTAGTGAAATTAAGTGGATGGTATGGCTGTCAATAAATCAAATTTATACCCGGAATAATGACGTAATGGCTCTTAATGACGGTAGAAAATAATAATGATCAGAAACCCCATACAAAAAAATTAAACATGCTGAAGGAGTTATACTGAAGGAGAATTCAGTAATGGAATAGTAATTGATGTACTGCTCTTGATAAGATAGCGAGAGTACCCATGCAATATATTTAGAACCAAATTCGTTTTGGTGTAAAAAAAACGAATACATTACTCTCACTCTTTTACTAGTTAACTTGAATCTCATATATATTTTGGAGTGCTGAAACACTCGGCAGTGATTCCTTTGAAATAATCGCAGATATTTTGTAATGAAATTCCTTCAATTTAAAATATCTACAATGTTTGTGAACTTCACAAATTTAATTTTCTACTCTTCTGCTTCACTTTTTGTTTTTATAAAATGCGGTATGCAGTGTAACATGAGCTTTTTCAAATGTGAAGTTTTCGAATCCCAAAAATTATTTTTATAGCATATATACAATTTATTGATGGCAAATGGCGAATTTGAGTTCAAAGAATGGCCTTTTTTATTTGTCTTTACCCTACTTATTCGCATTGAAATCTGACAAGAACAGTACCTTTAATCAGAATAGAGTGTTCGAGAAACAATGAATTTAATTATTCATGCTGCATCAGAAAAAGTTGACAGTAAAACTGACAAAACTGTCTTCTGGCGAATCAATTGAGAGTTAGATATCTGAAGAAAACAAATAGTTACAGAAGAGAACCCCCATATGTGTTATTACTGATATTACTTCAAACTTGTTATTCTTTGAAATGCGTGAGTATTCTCGCCGGGATGTGCTCCTCTGAGAAAGTTGCAAGTCCTTCGCTGGAATGCTTTAGTGCCCGGGGGCAACATGCGAAGGCGATATTGGCTGGAAATCGGCGCGGCATTCCTCCGGGGAGCTGTGGAGATGGGTGGGTACTTGGAGGAGGGGAGGGGGCGGTGGATCACGACCCGCAGAGGGGGATCAATACTAAGAGCGCCGCGCGACCTACGCCGCCCCACGCCACCCCACGCCGCCCCACGCCGCCCCACGCCGCCCCACGCCGC
>BLKR01009942.1:0-77342 GCA_011170035.1 Teleogryllus occipitalis
TCTAGGAATTGTTCTGAACTTGGAATAATTGAATTTTAAAAACATGTTTATTTGCAAACTTTGCACCCTCATTGAAGTTTACTTAACTGCATACGTAAGTTCACATTCCTTCAGTTACAAATGTCCATAACATAAACATATGTCAATATTATATTATAATAGTATTATTACTTTTTCGCATATTCCATGCTGATGCTATATGCTTCTAAAGGCAGGAAAATTACTGGTTAGAATGAAATTGTGGATGTTATAACAATGTATTTCGTATTAGGAACGTGTGAATACTGAGGAGCCGGAAACTTTAATGTCTATGTTTATACGTTAAGACAATTAATGCAAAATTATTGTTTTCATGTATATTTAATTTGAAAAATTTTCCACAATTTTATATGTAAAGAATTGGCTTCCTAAGAAAGTGGATGAAGGCTTTCTCGTGGAAAAGCGAGTGTTACGACTTACGCTTACAAGCTCAGCCTATTTCGCCTTGAAACGTGTGGAGGAAGGACGCTATTTTCACCGGGGGGTATTTCTGGAAGCCAATTGATGACTCTTTCTTGCTCCCAAGTTGAAGATTGTTCGGTAGCCGATTCGAGTAGTTTTTTAAAAATTATGCTGTAATTGTTAAACAAATGTAACTTAAAGTATTTAGAATAAAATGAAAAATTAGGGAGCTGAAAACCAGGAATATCTAACCAGCAACAATTTTCGTGGCAATATATGCAAGCGTTGTGGCCGCTTGTCTCCTCCACCCCCGTTAGGAACTTCAAATGTATTTGCCGGAGAAACTAAGCGAGCCGTTGCAAAACGGTTTGTAGAAATCTTAGCGTGGGAACTGCCAAAAAAAAAAGTTGTCATGACATGCTAACTTCTTATAAACAATTACGTATCTCGAAAACGAAAGAGATAGCGCTAATCGGATTGCGGAATTTTACATCGCGTTTAAAGGCAATTTTAAAAAAGCAATACATTTTGTTTGAAAAATTTAAAAATTTATAAACAATTTCCAATTTTTGCAATTCTAAAGTGGGAAGGGTTTTCTGATGTCCAAAAAACCGAAAACTCCGAATTAACAATTTTGCAACAATTAACAATTTTATAAACAATTGCGAAATGTGCGCTATTCCTGCCGGGGTGTGTCCTTAAATTGTCCCTGATTTGATGATAGCAAAATAACAATTTTGACATGAGATGCAAATTAATTGCTTAATATCTAGTTTCATTGTTACTTTAATGATAAATATACAGTTGGTCTTTGAATTTTACTTTCTTTTATTAAAATGGTTCGCTAGAAATCCTAACGATTCGAGAGAGACAGTATTTTGCATTTTTGCAAATGTAATATACATATGAACGATTGAAAATATGCAATTATAATAGTTTTTCTTATCGCAAAATTCTGCAGTAAACTGGTCATTTGATTAAGATCATAAATTGTGTTTGGACAAGAATATTGGAAATGAAATGTGTATAAGAACGTAATTGTTCTAAAATTAGTGTTATTTTATCTGATATCAATGTAATTTCTTCAAAAAGAATTGTGTTAACAGTGGTTAAGTGATATGTGTTCATATATATTTCAATGAATTTACTTTCATGTTCATACAAGTGTTTCTTCCATGTATTTTTTATTTGAAAATACTTCTACATCTGAACTAGCGGCGCCCGCCATTTTGTACGTCGTAATTTTGTTAGGGCACTCCCCCCTGCGTTGAGATTGGCTACGATGGTTTGTGAGGCTCCGCCTGCGACGTTTCGTCATGACAAGGGCTGGCCAAACCGTGCAAAAGCTGAACTTAGCCGCAGACGGCCGCGATCAATTTATGTTTCCAGTACTGTACGATATTTGTAACCGACGCAAATATTGTGTACGTATAAATAATTCATGATACGTATATGTATAAACAGTTCCCACCCACGATATTGATTTAATAAATATATGATATTTTTGTATTCTTCTTATCTGTATATATCAACGGATGTATAATTGATTAATTAACAGTTTCTTTTGTTACAAATTTGAAAAGAAATATTTCTTAAAAAAATTCAAACGTTCGCCTTCTGAAATTTTGAATCCGCAGGAAAATGGTTTGCTCCCAAACATTGGGCGCCCCAGGCCGCAACCTATTTGGCCTGTTCGGTAATCTGGCACTGGGAAGAGCATATTGTGACGTCGTGGGAATACACAATAATCACAGACACGAACTTCAATGATAAATATGTACAGGTTTATTCACAATATGTACAGTAATAATTTAAGTTACTCAGCTCTGGTAGATGTTTACTTCCCTGATCGCAGGAGCGATCCTTAAAAATGAATTGACTGACTTGTGGCCCGCGCCACTCCTCAGCGAGCCTCCCGCACACAGCAGACAGCTCCGGCGACCAAGGTCACCCGTGGATATAGTCCACAACGGCGTCCCAACACATGGGTTGCCGCACGAGCCTAGCTCGGCTCCGCACCGCCCTGGGCGCAAGTTTTGTGCCTTCGCACGAGGGTTCCCACTCAGCTCAACAAACCCCACCCCTGCGCTCTGCTTTCGCTCTTATATAGCTACCACCCACGTGACCTGAAACGTCACTGGGTTTTGCACACGGCCCGCGCTCGTCGCTTTGCCAGGCATTATTGGACATCCATTTCCATGGATTCCAAGAATTTGTCACGCGGCACGCGGCAAAAATGCGCTGTCCCGCACTTTGGGCCTCCCTTTCCCTAGCTCTTAGGATTTCTCAGAATACCTCGGCGTGTCACATCCTGCCTGGCCCCTGGCGTCTAATCCTTTTGCCGTCGCACCTTTGTGGAGCCCCGGCGGTTACTAGCTGTAGCCCTACAATACGTTACAATATGCAATGGCTGCTACTATGCAAACTGCAATAGGTGGTTGTCGAGAAACTGGCATTTATCCATTGCAAAGAAACAAATTTCGAGACTTTGGTTTCCCAAATGAAGATTCACAAATGATCACTGGTGAAAGATCATCGAGAATCTATATTGAAAAACTGTCTTAATCCCTCCTTAAATATTGTACCGGCAAGTAATGGTGCTCAAAGCGAACAGCTGCGATGGTGTTAACTAGTTCTCCCTACGAAGATGGACTGTCATCAAAGTATTTCTCGTCAAAGAGGGAAGCGGTAGACACTGGGCTACGAAAAAGTGTTGCCAATGCACCCAAACCAAGTGCGGGGCGTGGCCTTTGGGAGAAAAAAAAGAGAAGTCGAACGCAAATTTGCAGGATTATTTGACAGATTTGGACGAGTTGATTGGATCCAGTGTTAGAACTATAAGAAATGGGCTCATGTCTCATGAGCAGGTAAAAAAGAATTTCCTCTGTATGAATCGTCTGTAATATTACAACCAAGTATTTTTGCTTAAATAAATGTTGTTCTAGACGTTAATGCATTTATTATTTGCTAAAAACAAAAAAAATCGCTATTTCGCTTTAGAAACGAGGTCCATCTAATGTGAAACACATGCTGACATATTTTAAATATAAAATATAGTGAATTCCTAATAGATTTAAGTGAGTAATGTTAACCATAGATAACAACAAAACATAGGTAACAGAAGGATAAATGAGAGTACCAAAAGTACTATTACTCAATATTAAAAAGGCCATATTGGAATATCATTGACTATGTATTTTGGAACGCTAGAGTCTCGGGTCTCTCTTCGGGAATATTATTGCGAGTTTGCATTTAAACGGGTTTAAGCATTCAATACTCAAGATGATTTACTGTAAGACAGCAAGATTGTCGGTAAATTAAGAAATAAAAACCCGACTATCCTAAAACACATTATAAGTGCTAATACAAATATAACTTTAAAAATATATTTAGAGATATCAGTACTTTTTCACGAATATCACAAGAGTTGCTAATTTAATTTGTGTTTATTGCAATGTATCCTTCAATACAAAAATATTCGGTAATTGGCGATGAATGGGTCGGGTAAAACCAGATTTTTCGAGATACTTAAAATTCTGCATGCAAATCCGTAACAATGTCGTACAAAGTAGCAATGCCTCCAATGTCTCTGTCATGAAGACCTCCAAAGGATGTTCAAAACAACGGGAATCCCTATACAGAACAGCATAAATGTCAGATACGACAATACAAAATATAAAAACGAGTGGTCTGGTCTGATGCTATATATTCTAGTTATTAACCTTTCCTTCCCTTGAAAAATCTACAAACTCCGAACACTCCGAACACACCGAGTGGTTTTCTTCAACATATCATATTTGTTGAGACACACATTATAATATTTAATAAAATAGCCTATCGATATGGCCGAATGAAACTATATATATATATATATATATATATATATATATATATATATATATATATATATATATATATATTTGATACATTGTAGAACATATTTGTGATATATGATATCCCCTTTCCCATCGTTTACGTTAATGCTGTCGATACGCCGAAATAGAGCTAGTATGAGTTATGGGAAATTTTTAGTAAAAAAAATTAGGAAGGTTTTTTAAGTAATAAAATTAAAGCATGTAGATTTATAAGAAATGTAATTTTCATATGTACATGTTCTATAAAATAGTGATTATATATCTCTTAAAGCCTCGACAATGATGCATATACCAACTTCAGTCTTTGGAACTATCCTCTAGCCTCCGGGAACGAAGGACTACAGCGGTTGAAGTATAGGGAATGCAAATTGAGAGATCCAAATGCAAATCGTGGTAATGTGAGTTGGACGAAGGGGTGAGTGGCTTCCAATTGGAGTGAATCTCTCAGGGTTTCGTACTTCCTGCAAGGGAATCCAGGTGCCGAAATCCGATAACCATAATATAGTCAACTGCCAGCTGTCATGAAAGTATCGGAATCATTCCGGAGGATACGTTGTGCAAGCCCCACCAACGTTAGTAGTAAAAGATATTACATTCTTCCCATTTACTAAATCCTTAAATGGAAATCGAAATATGTTTGTCATGCTTTCTCAGACCAGAGAAAATATTTCTCAAAAAAATTAAGACTTTTATATAGTTACCAGTAGCAATACAAATTGGCTATTAACTATATGTTTTCTAGAAAATGTTACTATGCTATTAATACGTACTTCTGAATAAAAAATAGTGATGCTAAAAAATTACGAACTTTCTCCCAGTAGGATAATGGATCACGGGATCGGTCAATTAATGCGCAAAGCGCCTCCCAAGGGGCTTGGAGACGCGTTGCGTCGAAGTAGACGCAACAAATTTGAAAAAAAAAAATAATTACACTAGTTTGCCAACGTTTCGGAATATTTTATTCCATCATCAGGGCTTACTAATACATATACTGGTCAAACATAATGTTCCTCCACAGCACAACTCCAATACAGAGTTGCTGAAGCACCCACGTCCATAGCAGTTTCGACCATGGCCACGGCCCGAAAGAAAGTAAATGAAAAACCAGCCTGGTTTTTCATTCACTTTCTTTCGGGTCGTGGCCATGGTCGGACCTGCTATGGACGTGGGTGCTTCAGCAACTCTGTATTGGAGTTGTGCTGTGGAGGAACATTATGTTTGACCAGTATATGTATCAGTAAGCCCTGATGATGGAATAAAATATTCCGAAACGTTGGCAAACTAGTGTAATTCATTAATTGACCGATCCCATGATCCATTATCCTACTACTTATAAACGGTCGTGATTTCTACAATGGTGAACTTTCTCCCATTATTTGTAACAGCTACGTAATATTATAACATTAGGTTAAA
This sequence comes from Teleogryllus occipitalis, assembly GCA_011170035.1. NCBI lineage: Eukaryota > Metazoa > Arthropoda > Insecta > Orthoptera > Gryllidae > Teleogryllus > Teleogryllus occipitalis. Next base: position 5,730 of record BLKR01009942.1, read on the forward strand.
ACCCCAAAACTGTTTCCATCCTCTAAGAATCAATCATCAAGGCTGGGATTTGAACCCAGGTTCATAGGTACCTGTTTCACCGTATTCACCAGCCCAAGTGGTTGTTGGCATTCCAACAACGTTCCCGACGCATCAAAAACAAACTTCCGAAAAAGGATTTTCGAAAGTTTAGAGGCGGAGAGAAGATTTAGGAGATTCTTAAAATGTAAGTCGAGTACTCACTTGCTAGAAAGTAGCTTTCAGGGCGATCCACTACGATCACGACCTCATCAGAATGATCCATTTTGCTGAACTGGAAAGAGAGATGAGCAGTTGTTAAGTTGAATCATGTTGGAAGGAATATCTATAACGGTGAGTCGATATATCGATGTTAAAGCAAAGATATGAAATGTGATATTTCCTCTAACATGGTGGGGGCGGTAGGTTATGGTAACTCAGTGGCGGCACGTGGGTAGTCGCTACTTTTGCTTGTGCACACCAAATTAATTCGGTGAAATTTCTCTAAAATAACTTTTAACAATAGGGGAATATAAATTCTCTCAGAGCAGTTACGAAAGATGGTGTTTCAAAACAAGTGACTATCGGAAGCTGCGATTGAGAGTCCACCGCCAATGTCTTTCGTGAAAGCCATCCGGAGCACACTCGGGAAATGCGAACGAGGAGAGGGCGTCGTAGACTGCCGTGGGGCTGGAGGGGAAAGGGGGATACAATGGTACCTTAAAGACGGATGGAGCACTGGGCCATCCATGTCAGTATTACTACGCAGAGGCAGTGGCGATCACTGCGAGTGCTTTGACATGTCTCGAAGATGCAACACTCGGCTAGCACAAGTTTTCAATTGATTGATATTTTCGTGTTTCCGGGCGCGTCAACTACTTCGGTCATTAGTCCCGTTAGTGTAGTGCATGTTTTTTTCTCGGGGGATGGCGGGGATCTTCCCCCGCTGGATGGCGAGATTCGGTGCCAACCTACCGTCGGCTAGTGGGGTTTCCCCCTAACTAGGACTCTCTACCAGCGGGGCACCGCCCCAGCCAGGACAAGCTCTAAGCTCCCGACCGGCCTCCGGGAATATGTGGTTGTGTAGTGCATGTTAGTGTGTGTATAAGTGTGTAAGGGGAAAGGATAGGACGAGGAAGATGAAGGAAAGATCGCGCGCGATCCGTGGCCCGTTTGGTATTCACTGCTCCGGCATTCGCCTGGTGTTGATCGGAAAAAACACGGAAAACTACCGATCAGAGCAGCCGGCCGCTAGAATTCTCCTCCAGACAGCGACTGAATTCGACCCAGCTGTAAAGCTAGTGTCGAAAATCTTGCCGCCGTCAGGACTCGAACCTAGGACCTCCCGGTCAGAGGCGCTGCAGTTACATCAGTGGATGCACTGAGCTACCGCTCCCGGTACAAGTTTTCAAGAGAAGTGTGACATTGAAAGAAGAAATTGTGAGATATCTCTCCCCTTAAATGAGCTATCACCCCTTCTAGAATTGTATTCTTCGCTACGAAACGCGAAAGCATTGCTGTGCAGTTTTGCATCCATAAGAATGTTAATTGATATTATATGTATATATTTCTTCTATTATAAAGTGAGTTGCTATTACAAATCCATTCGGAAGTATTCAAAAACCAAATACATTTTGTACACGTATATATTAGGGTACGTTTTAGACTAATGTGTATTAGGCTAATGTGTTTTGAATCGCCGAAGTCAAAGAGTTCGTTTTTATGTCAAGGGTGTTTGTGAAACTAACTATAAATAGCGTTCAAAATATTAAACGCAAGAAATCAATGACTTCAATATAAAAAAGCCACAGAAAAATTTGCTGAAAAGAAACAGCGTCCAATGGACTTGAACGTGTTCTGGAACGTTCCGACTCGTCTAGGGTTTTGGATCGTGTGTACTGACTCGACACGTGGCAAGCCGGCCCTAGTAATACATATTTCGAAGGGGTCCTTGCCGAGCGAAGTCGAAGCGGGTGTTGTGAAACGAAATGCGGGCAACCCTCACTGCTGATGAAAGGTACTGTTCAGCATGCTATCAGACTTCATAAAATGATTTGTGTTGTCATTATATATGTTAATGAATATTAAAATGTGCTTCATGTAAAAATGGCGGACCAGTAAGTATATTTAAATACGTTAGTTGTAGAAAAAATAATTAGTTCAACACATCTTTTTATTTCGTATTGGAATTCACTATTCCTTAATTTTCTCTGATTTGGCTCTGTTATTTTTATTTTTATTTTTGGAATTTCTTTAGATGCTATAGCCACTACAATTCCCAGAACTCTGGGGTTTTCGTTATAATCAGAATTTTAATACTAAACTATTTTCCTCTCTCTTCAAAAGAATATCTTTTTTGAACAAGAACATGAGAAACCAGAAATTATTATTGCACGCATTTCTAACCCATTAGATGGCAATTATTCCTGTGCTGATATAATAGTTATTTTATTTTGCAATTGGGTTTATACGTAATTGGTTATTATGTGCAAGTTTATTCACTAGGACTTTAGCGAGACACTAACGCACTAACTTTACTGCGACGTTAACAACTAACTTGCACATAATGAACTATTACCCACGTGTAATAAACGTTTAATCTTATGCAATCGCCTTTGAAAGATTTTGACATATTTTTTTCCAGTATGCCTATGTGATTAATGGCATTGACAACGGATATTAATTTCGGGGATACCAATCGCACGGAATGACAGATTTGCGCTGAGCATTCGAAGCAGAAAGCCAACGAAGCGTAATGGGAACGATTGAATAAATTTCCGAATGATTTAGAATTGGAGACGATAAAGCTGTGGAGAAAGAAGATGATGGAGGAGAAGAAGGAGGAGGAGGAGGAGGAGGAGAATAAGGAAAAGACGAAGAAGAAGAAAGGGAAGAAGTATTTGCCGTACTACCGTTTACCGAACTGTTTCTAGGCAACCTTTACTATATCGGATACATTAATGAATGACTTTACCATTCTAAACGCATATACAGGCTACTGGCTAAGATTAAAATAATCGTACAATTACTATCGTTAAAGGGTGAACTTTACTTTCATTTCCATTTTTCAACATGTGTCTACCTATTCGTAAATAATAATGCTGTAATTTTGAACTTAGTGTAGTTTATATTCTTACTGTTCCAAGTCCTTAATTTCATTTTATACCATTGTTAATCAAATGCATTAATAATAGTATAAGGTGATTTCTACAGAAAAAAAGTTAAAATAAACGTGATACAATTCACAGGGCGGGGGAAGGAAGACTATGATGTTGCACATACTTTGTCGTAACTTCATATTTAAACTAGAAATAAGGTTTATGTAAGTTTGTTTATAAATAACTAATCTTTAGTGAAGATCATTTTTGGGCCAATATTGTACTGTGCGTAATTTTCAGTACGGTTACCTCCATATCATTTACATATAAAAATCTAGAGATAAAACTTGCCCTGCGTTTTAATTAAACGTCTTAATTTTCTTTTTAAAAAATAAAATTGAATATCAACACTGAGTACTGTTTCATAAAACATTTTTTTAGATTTTGAAATTAAAAAAACGTTAATTATTTTCAAGAAATGACCCGAAGAAACCAGTAAGAATATTTGGCAGGATTTTGAAAAAGGAAATGCGAATAGAACTGAAGTGTTGAATTGTACACTATATTTAAAATAAAAGTATTTCTTCATATATTAATTCAAGTATTTACTGTCTTCAATTGAATAGGGAATATATTTCACCCGGTAGTACTTTATCCTTTGAGAAAATGTTTAATATAATAAGATGGTTCCTTGCTTTACTTCTAGAGTTGAAATGTATCTTCACTACCTATGTACTTTGCCTTCTACTTTTTTAATAGATGTCGGCGGACTGAGGATTTAGTTATTATTTCACAAATCTGTAGTTCGTCATTTAACGGGAACGAATATTTCTTGTTTCCCAATGTTGCCAAATAAGTGGTTACAACCTGTATTCATAAACAACTAACCATATGAAAAGAGGGGGAGGCATTGCGGATCACAAGCAAGATTGTACTTCTCTCCCAAACGTGAGATATTATTTTCGTGACATAAAAAAGTAAATAAAAACAATTATGATGTCCCTTCTCTTCACTTAATATTATAAAAATGCTTTTAAATTTGAAATTTATTTTGTATTTAATTCATTTTTATACAACAATTTGATATTTGATTACGAAAAATTGGTGATACTGATACAGAGAAATTTCATCTTTCGACTTCATTAACGAAAATGTTTGCTAGGGAACATTGCTGGTACTAAAATTCTTGAATATCTACCAATAACCACGCTAATAGTTCAAAACATGTGATTTTTTTAAAGATTCTGAAATTATTCAGGTCCATCGATCCTGAAGCGGTTCCGCGTAGACATAACGATGGATCCGATACGATAGCACGTGTTGGTCGATAACATTGTACAAGTGATCCACCTGTACACGGGCCTAGAGACGGGCATTCAAATCAATGGTCGACGCCCAGTGGGTTGGTGTTCCCGGCGACTGCGCCCTGCGGGCCGAGCGCTGCGCGTGGGAGGGGCGGCGGGGACGGCTCGGAGCGCGCAGCTGTTGAGAGGGCTCCTGATTGAGCGCCGTCCCCGCCGCCGTCCCCGCCGCCCCGATCACATTCGCTATGGCCACCGCCACGCCGCCATACCCTCATTGAGACTACCCCACTGCCACTGCATCACCCAACTGCCACTCCCTCACTACCCAACTGTCACTCCGCCACCACCCAACTGACACTTCACCACCCAGCTTCTGCTACTCCAGCACCCTACACCAACTCCCTCACCACCTTACTGCCACTCCTCCACCACTAGCTGCTGCAACTCCACCACCCCGCTACCACCATCCAACTGCTGCTACTCCACTGCCCACCTATCACTCCACTAACCCACTGCATTCTTCAACCACCCAACTGCCACTCCTCCATCACCCAACTGCCACTCCATCACCCATCAGCTACTCCACCAACCCACTGCTGCTACTCCACCACCATACTACCACTCCTCCACCGCCCAACTGCTGCTACTCCACCACCCCTCTATCACTCCACTACCCAACTGCCACCCCTCCACCCAACTGCCACTCCTCCACCCAGCTGCTGCTACTCCACCACCCAACCACCACTCCTTCACCAACCCACTGCCATTCTTGCACCACCCAACTGCCACTCCTTCACCACCCAACTGCCACTCCTCCACCAACCAACTGCTGCTACTCCACCTCACTTCCACTCTACCACTCCACTGCCACTCCTCCACCTCCCTACTGCCAATCCTTCACCACCCATCTGCTGCTACTCCATCATCCGCCACTCCATCACTCCACTGTCTCCCTCAGCATCACTCTTCACTACCATCAGACCAACCACAACCAATACCGACATAGCCATCGGCACGACCGCAGCTAGAGACTGAGGCAGAGCCAGAGCTATAGCCAAAGCCACAGGCAGAGCTATAACCACAGCCGCGCCATCGTTCCCGCCGGCGCGGCCGGCTCAAAGGAGCGCTTGGGCGCTTGAATGCTTCGACGGCTGCGAATCGGGAGCATCTGTCCCTTTCATAAGCGCCGGCGACGAGTTTGCGCCGGTCCTCGAGCGGTACGGCTCCTGTCCCCGCTCCCCACTTCGGTCCCGGCCACCTCGTCCGCTCTCGCCGCGGCCCCGGCCCACGCCCCCCAACCCCATCCCCACCCCAACCCCCACCAGGCCTCCGTTTCGCGGGAAGTGCTTTCGCGCCGGCCCTAAGCTCTTGGTAATGAAGGAGGGCCCGCCGACAATATGCGCTCTAAGCGAGTGGTTGCGAAGTTAATTTTCGCTCCGGCGGGCGGCATGGCGCGGCGTGGAGAGTCGTGCTGCGCCGTCGCCGCGGCGAAGGACGAGGTGTGAAATAGACCGAGAGCAAATCAAATACAACGCCGGACGTCGCAGAATCGTCCGTTGCCCGGTCGGACTTCGCGAATAAATCGCGCACGAATGGTTCTCCCGGGAAGGGAGTTAGTGGGTAAACCGAAACTAGACGTTCCTCGAAATGAAACTATGGTATAGTCCTTGATGCAAGGACACGAGCTGAACATTGCGCAGCTCCCAGCAATGTAGCTAATAAGCGTTTACGTATCACGTGACGTGTGTGAGCTCTGAGCCAGAAGGAATTATATAGTTGGTCGGAAAGAATATTCGATTATACTCAAATTAACATTAAAATTTAAATTACTCACCCAACTATTACTTACAGTATTTTTACGATCGTAGAAGCTGCCCTTTTTTGAGTCATGTGATAAATTCCGTAAGGTTATGCAAGGACGAGACTGCGACCCTATTCGAATACCTTTTTGTATTTGCAGTGAGCATACCACAATTAAGGGCATGATTTTTTCGTATTAACGATAAAAATGACAAGCACTAAATTAAGCTACTTTCATAAGACCTTGAAAAGTTTGATTATTATAAGACAGAAGTCAATCATTTTCTTCTGAGGAGTTTTGCAACTATAAAGGCACTTGGCATGTTTGTGCAATAAATGTGAAAATTCGGAGAAATTCATTAACAATTGAAAAAATTATATATCCACGTATCTATGCTTGAATATATCAGAAGGAATATTACAAAGATTTTTTAAAATAAGTTTTACAAATATTGTACCCAGAGTACGTTAATCAATTCTCGGCCATTCTCTTCTTTGAGTAAAGCAAGACCAGATGTTCATAAATATTTCTCGGTTTCAGGACAACATGGTTCTTTTTCACTACGAACAAATTTTACATAAGTGCAGTTTGAAAATTCGAGGTAACTAATAATGATACGCGAAACGGTATGACACTTTGTTTAAAGCTTTTTCAACACAGGTTTCATTTGAAATCTATTTTAATGTCCTAGCATATGTGACAGTAGAAAATTGGATTATTGAAAACATATTCGCCAAAAATGTGATTTGTTATTCTGTTATTACATTGCTCTGTTATTTAGTTGTTATTCTGAAAACGCGATTTTGCGCTACAATAACGTTAAAATAAACGTTTATTGCCATTTATTTATATTTTATTCATCTACACTCTTATAATAAGTGTTAATATATATATATATATATATATATATATATATATATATATATATATATATTAAACAAATAAATAATGTTTATTACTTAAAAGTTTTGAAAAAATTTATTCTATACTACGTCTCTTTGTAATTGAAAACAATACAATACACCCTTGTCAATACCAACTAATCTTCCTTAACGTTATTACCGAGCAGAGAGGTACTCGCGTGTAATTCAATCGCGTAGACTATAATTTAATTTCGCATACAATAATAATACAATAATTAGTTTAATTGCATATATAGTTGCAAATTCTACAGGCTCTGAATTCTACATAGGTAGAATCGAGAAGCGTCGAATCAGCAAAAATGAAATAGAATGTTCAAGATCTCATCCTGTAAATTAGGATGTGAGGAATGTTTCTTTGAGGCCGCGGCCTCAAAATTTTAGTTTGAAGGCCCTAAAACGCTTCATTTAGGAGTTGTTTAACGATCTAGATTTAAAAAATACGGACGAGTGTTGCGAGTTGCATCTGACATTAATATTTTAATACGATTTTTAAACAAAGCCTCCATATTTTTAAAGTCAAAGTGCTATTCATTAGCTCTCCGTGAAATTCTCCTTCGTTAGTGACCTCATTTATAAAGATTGATTGCACGTGACAGCCGCAAAAGTATGTATACTACCGAAATAATATAGGAGACGATGGTTACGTAATATAATATCACCGGAAGCCGCAAAAGTCTTTCCAATCAGTAACCTTTTTCACCACGCTGAAATTCGGTTTCAGGTACTTAGGGTTGGCAATCCATTCAAATTACCTCTACACCACCATCAGATATGAAACAATCTCCCAGAAGCATAAAAAAATTGAATATTTGCTATTGCAAATTCTGGAAATTCAGTGATTATTCAAGACTTTATTTCATGAGCTAATTTTGAAGAACCGATTTCATTAAGAAACAATACCTATCTGAAATATTGTGGTCATACAGAGACACAAAAAACTTTTGCAATATTTCGAAAATTCAGTGAGTTCAGCGAAAATCTAATCTGTTCTATTTATATAAGCGTGCTTTGCTCTATACGAGAAAAAACGACCAGAAAATTTTGAAAACGAAGACGAGGCTACATGTAAAGTACATCCCAAAATTATAATATGTATAATATCATTATAATATCAATTTATAATATCAATTATAATATCATTTTTGGACAACAGCCAGACGGACCGACGCACGGACGAACAGACTCACAGACGGATGTACGGACGGACGGTCGCGCGGACGGACTGTCGCGCGGACGGACGCACGGTTGGACGGACGGTTGGACGGACGGACGGACGGACGGACGGACGGACGGACGGACGGACGGACGGACGGACGGACGGACGGACGGACGGACGGACGGACGGATGGATGGATGGATGGACGGACGGACGGACGGACGGACGGACATGACCGAAATAATACAGAAGAATAAGAGATTTTCTAAAACGGGCTTAAAATGCGAGTAGATTATGAATATATTCAGTTTTGGCATGCATCATTGTATCAGCATTTCACAGAACGTATGTAGCATACTTATGAGATAGTTCTGAAGCTTTTTACGTAATGTAGTTACTTCAAAAACCTTTTGCGACTATGAGTAACTGTATTTTCAAAAAACGTAATTCTCTGGATTATTTCGCAGTACTAACTACATTTACATATTATTTTTCTAATATTTTTGTTTAATATTCAACGTCCCAAACAACTATTATTCTCATTATCAATTTTCGACTTGGGTAAAAAATGCCCTCATTATTTAGTGTAGACTATGGGTTTCAAAAGGGCTGATCCAGGGGAAAAAATAGGAAGTTTTTTCTCAAAAGTTCTATGTTCTTTAGGGTGCTGAATTTGAATTTTATATGTCACTTTGAAAAAGGTCCGCTTCAGAGAGAAAATTGCAACCTTCAAATTTTCCACTTTTTTTTCAATATACTCGCTAATACCCTCGCTAGTATCGCTAATATCTTCAAAACTATCGTTTATAAAAACGGCTCGTCGAAACGACCAATATTTAAAGAAGTTATTTAAGTTAAAACAATTTTCTACAAAATGCAGGATTTATATTTAATTTTTTGAAAAATTATTTTGGCGCTAGAGCGCGCTGGAAAACGTTAATATTTTGACCATCTGGCCAAAATGCAGAATAGCACTCTCCGGTCCTATGTTACTGCGGCGCTCAAGTTCCACTCCATCATGATTGAAAACAACTATTGTGATCGCATTCTTTGCATTGTTAAATGATTAACACTCGAATACTCGCGGAATCAATAGGGATGAACTCATGTGAAGTATTAGAAAATAAAAATCCCATGGAAAGAAATGGACCGTACCTTCTGCACAATGCAGTATATTCGTCGAATGATTGTACCAATAATGCGTTTTGTCAATATACGTCCAGAACCAGAATTATTACTTAAATGAACATAACACAAGAGGAAATTTTAGTATGACACAAAAATATTGAACCAGAGATTCAAATTGCCTCAGAGTGTTTGTACAAATATCTAAGTGATGAAAATGATTTTTTTCTATCAAATCAGCAATACTAAGAAATAACTATGAGTTTCATATTACATGTCACTGATGACATTTTCGTAGTCATAAAATTTGAAATTAAAAATTACTCAAAACAATAGGGGTGTTATGAATTACTAAAATATTTCTAAGTAATAATTTCATAAACCTTAATACATATTATGAAATTTTATATCCCATTCGTCTAAGATTTAACATTTTCCTGAGGAAGTTGACAAGAATGGCGAAGTGAAGAAGTGTTTCACATTATTTATAAGTTCACATGCTGCAAGTATTTTGACTCCCTAAAAGTAACAACATACTCCAGTCACACCAAACAGATTCTATAACATGAGTGCATGACATTATTCGATTTAATAATTAACATCCAGTAATTACTTCTTTAACTTCCAGATTCCCATAAAATACAACATAATGTAATTGTTTACAATTGTTAATGAGTGATCAAATTATTAAGGGCTTTCTGTGTGATTAACGTAATGTTTCTATGAAAAAGTATCCGAAGAAAAACTAATTGAGCTGATTAATTAGCTATACTATGTGCATTACGTTGTGCAAAAATGTTTTATTACTTTGGAACAGGAACATAATTGCACCAGACTATACCGCCTCGGAGCTAACGCGCGCCGCAACTGTCGCCACTGTTAGTTCTTTGATACGCCGGTCTCTATTCAGTCCTACACTTCGCGTGGTCGGGTTAAACATGTTCAGACCTAGCAATACAAACCTCCTGATAATCAGCAAGATTTGTAATTTAATATTTAGATGACGTGTGCAACTTTTGACGGAATGATAATTGACAGAAATTTTGTTTTTCCACTGCGAAACTACACCGTCTCGGGCATTGAGAAATCTCAAAATCTCTGGGAATCTCTTTTCTACTCTGCAGCGTAAAGGGAGGAGACGAGCTAATTTCTCATTTCTAAGATCGTTCCTTTGACGTTGCTCAATTAACGAAAAGCACGTCGTTACCGTACTAATGCCCTTTGACCTTATTGAATTCCCACCCTCAAATTACCTGCTGCTTACCCAACCTCCTCCCTGTATCTACGCGCTACCTAGTGGATGGATTGCCCTTTGTGCAGATGTAGTGGAATGCAGGAGCGCATACCTCGCCGATCGCAATAGAGAGAGCGACCCACCCATGCCCACTCGATCTCTCCTACTCCACTGCGTCGACAATCCACAGACAGGCGTCCTAGATTCCTAGATTCTCGAGTACCGATGATGAAATCCATTGTTCTAGCTGAAGCGCTGATCAAAGTGTTAATGCTGCAGCTCCTGCACGAGTGGGCGCATCTCCCGTGAATGGCGTTTGTAACTAGTTCTGAAGTTGGGACACGAGTGTTCTCCTTTGTTTCGCATGAAAACAGGTTAACAAGCAGCGGGCTCTATGAAACCCGGCTCGCAGAAAGGGAGAAAAGGTTGTAGGAAAGAAAGGGATTAGGTGGGGTGGGGTTGGGATGGTAGAAAGGCGAAGAACTGGGAGAAAAGAAAAAGTGTGTGTATGTGTGTGTTCAAAGGATAAAGACGGAGAGAGGGAAGCATCAACAGAGAGAGACATACAGAGACAGAGAAAGACAGAGAGTGAGAAAGAGAAAGGGGGTGAGGGGAAGAGAAATTCATTGACCACAGACTGCAAAATGTGCGCTAGGAGAACTCAAACAATAATTTTGTATTTTATATAAATTTATATTTGTATAATTTTTCTCAACAATGCAAAAGTAGAGAAGAAATCAATAAAATAACATGTATTTAATACTATTCACAATTTATAATGTTCCTTCTTTTTCAGCTTTTCGCATAAGGAAACAACGGGCAACATTGCCAGGGGTGAAACATTGCCACAATTTTGAAGCAGTCTGTATCGTAAATTTATTTGCTGGCTGTGTTCCCATAGTTAGCTACCTCTCTTAGAAACATTATATATAATCGTGTGTTGCATTGGGTCAGAGTAGAAACCTAAAATGTCCTGAAATATGTATGGTCAGTGGTGACGCAACCAAATCTCGTTATCAAAACTTCCTTAATTTTGGGTTAATTGGGTTGAAATAAACGGCATAGATAAGTAAATATGTCATATCCCAGGCATGCTACACCGTGACTCAATAATTCTTCATTATACACGAGAGAAAATGTATTAATAGCATGTACCACTTACAGGGTAACTGCCATCCTGGCCATCTTGTTTTTCTTTTATATATATCCTATGAGAAGAAATCTTACATTGAAATAATTGACATTAGTGAGTTTATATATCATTTCTAAAGCATATGACTTATAAATTATAAACATTGATTAATTACGTATAATACAAAATTATTTTGTTGTCGCCATACTTGCACTGTAACTTTGTGAATCCCGTCATTAATTTACCTTGTCTTGTTTTTAAAGTGAATTCCATGTAGAGAAATAAAAATTCTGGTATCTAAGATTTACAAAACTCTGATGAAGTTAAAATGCACGAAGCATCGGAAAATGTAAATAGTAGAAAATTAAGTAGGAAAAAGCTACTGAACTGTGTGGAATTATCAGATCCACTTTAAATGTCATGAATGAGTGTGTTATGCCAAAATATGATATAGTTGCTAAGCATCCAAGATAAAATTTAAAAGGAAAAATCACTTTTTCCCTATCGCATTTTATCACAATGTAAAACTGTTAATAAAAATTATTTTAGACAAACTCCTCAAAGCAGTATTTATCCCTATTAGTGCATATAAATTCAAAAACCAAAGACAAAAAAAAATCATAAAATTTGTTGTGATGAATATTAATATTTTTGTTTCCTATCCAAGTCTCACACATTTAAACATTGCCACGTGCCATACGTGGAAATAAATGTAGGTGGCAATGTTTGACCCCTGCAGGGTAACATTGCCACTTTGCTTGCTTTTAAAAGGTAATAAAAACTTTCAAATTATGGATGCTTTGACTTCAATATTTTGAAGAAACATTACACTATTATGAAGGATTAAATTGTCAATATTGTGAATATTGATGCTTCACATTGAACATTATTGAACTTTAAAAGAAACAAAGATGCGGCAATGTTACCCTTCGTTATCTCACTTTGCTACTCAAATAGGATTTCCCTTATCTTGATTTATTTGATCCACAGTTCATCCTTAGTATTCTCCTTCAACGTGCATAAATGACTGGGAAATCTGGGTAATTAATATCTGAACGAGTTTTACTTTTATGGGTTTTACGACTTCGCAAGAATATTCTAATAGCGCAAATTATTTTTCAATATATTATGTATAATTTACTTAAATATTGGTAATTTAACTAGGCCCAGGCAAGGGAGACACCGGTAGCGGGCGGGCGAAGTCGGACTACCGACCCAAAACGCCAAATACATACATACTTAAATATATAATTGTGTACTACTATGTTATTTTTCATCCAATACAATTCCTGTTTTATTATAATTTAATCTCTTTTGGTTCATTAAATGTTGCTGAAACATTTCTAGAATCTCAAGTATTTGCTCAATGATTGTGTATATCAATTTCAATGTGTTTATTTTTCTCATATTTTATTCATGATTTCGGAAATCAAACTTCCATTACTCTACCAGTAGTTCACAAATCTACTAATAGCATTCGGTGGAACACAGCAAATCGTTGTTTTTTATCAATTATCAACTAGGCAACCCGCTTGAAGTTTTCGCATTACATGCTTCTTTGTACACCAGCATTATAAACGGCCCTTCTGTTGCAAGAAATCGTTCACAAGAAATCGTCCAATCGTTTTACGGCACAAATGATGACGTATTAGATTTTACGGCGCGAATAATGGCATCGTCACACATTCAGCCAATCGCAACTAGAGAATGTTGGGATGGTAGCGCTAAATGGAACAGCCGACCACCTTTTCTCATGCAGATGTCAAATGCCCGAGAGTCACACGGAAGTTTTTTCGCAATTTTAACTTTGATTCTTTTAAAAATTTATAATGCTGTTATACACACAAATAGCGTATGAAACTCGTTTGTAATGTTGCTTTATTGGATTCGTACAAATTTGAAAACTCGCTCCTAACGTCACTCGTTTTCAAAACCTGTACTCATGCAATAAAGCAGTGGCGTCTTGTAAGGTAGTGCCAGTCTGCCATGGCACCACCAAGAAAAAGGAAAAAAAGAAATTTTTCACCACAAATGTGTGTATAAAATATTGTTTCTTTAAAATATTTTTCTTTATAGTAATTCATTTGAACAAGCGCTCAGTCATTCGTTGCTCTATCAGTATTCTCATCAAACGCACAAAACGTAATGCTATCTGTCGGCTTCCTGCTGAACCTCTGAACCACCTATGGTACCATATCTATCCATTTAACTCTGTAAAGAACCCTGAATTGGTTTCTATGCGTCTCTTATGTATCACACGGTGCCAAGTTGGAAGTGGCACAGTAGTTCACGTTCTGCTCAATAGAGTGCGCCAATATCACCATTTCCATCGAGCAGACTATCTCTCGCTCAAAATGACCCCGATGCCTTGGTGTTTCGCACAGGGAGAGGCGACGTACGCTGTGGGCGTAAGGCGAACTCAAGAAGCTGTGACCTCTCGAGGTGACTGTAGGCGCTCAGGCCTTCAGGCTGAGAATTTTTATTTGCTCTTATTTTTAGTTTGTTTTCAGTTTAATCATCATTATAAATTAATAAACGGGGTCACTGAAAAATTAAATTTTCTTGACCATGAATTTTATTTCAGATTACTAAACCAATTTCAAAGAATCGCATCGATGGTTTTTGATCGACGCTTTATTAACATTGATGTTTTCCTTTTGAACATCGATAATTGGTAACATCGATTTTTTGTTATCGATTTCGCATCACTAACTGACACCACCAGTAGAATGCCGTACCGGATATCCACTGCAATAAAGCTTAACATTATAAACTAGTTGCATAAACTACTATTGTGTTGCAGCGATGCCTGCAATAACGATGGCACATTAATATTAACTAGAATCCCGAAGTGAAGAACGAGGAGGAAAATTAAGGGAATAATGAGAAGAAGAGGAGAAGAGTGATGAAGAGAAGAAGAAAAAAACGGAGAAGAATGAGGACGAAAAGAATAAGAATATCAAGAATAAAAATAACAAAGGATTTAGACTTGTTTTTATACTATGCGTTTCGTATTCACTTAGCGTATCATATATTTAACACATTTTCTTCCTTTCTTATTAGACCCCGGTAAAGTCTAACCGTTAGCTTATAGAAGTAATAACTTTGAATCCTCAAAAATGTTTCACATGAACTGCACGAATACTCCTGTCTTGCAATTACTGTAGTTGATTGCTATGTATCTTTGATTACTTGATGTGCGCGGACCCTGAGTGCCGACAATCAAACGTCGGAACAAACACAAATATTTCTTAAATAGAATATACTGTACGTTACGTTTTAACCCAGATTTGTGAAAAAAATGCTCACATCTGTACGTTATTTCCGACGTGGTAGCACATAAAAAATTAAATAAAACATTTGGAGTAGAATTGAAACGTGAATCAAAATTAAATTAATAGGAAAATACCAATAGATTTATAAGAAAAAATGCTGTTTCCAATATTGAATTCCAAACATAGCAATCAATAAACTCAGACGATCTAGTGGCGTAGGGGCTTTAGGCATATGAGCCGAAATACACGTTACACTAAGGTTGTGGGGTTCGAATTACGCGTAAGGTTGTGGATGGATGTTTTCATCAACGCACATCAATGTAGAATCAGTTGTAGCATGGTGCGATTTCCCAGGACACTAGGATTATTGCTGAGCCCTAATTTGTTTCCCTTCCTCCCAAACGATGTGTGAACAAGACCCATTCTGTCCAGATGCAATGTGACAACGGTCCGGAAGGTTCAGCGACATAAAGTCGACCAAGAGCATGTATTCGTAACCGGATAGATGGGGCTTTCAAAAAACTCCGAAATGTGTTAAATAAACTATAATACCATCACCATTCCCCTTTGAAACCTGAAATTGCACACTTAGAGGTTAATTATTTCCATCAAGCCAAATGTCGGCTTTTGCGCAAGAGAGCTACACAAATCAATATGGTCTTGGGTCGCCAAGGGCCATTAAGCCGATCCTGATTACGTTCTATTAGTTACCAATGCTATTCTGATCGCATTGGTTACGTAATACTGCGATGTCAACGCATGCGCATGCCACATCACGGCCCAGCGTCGATCTCCATGCGCTCATGATTCAGCCATCGCCTGCGTTCACTTCAGGCACATGACAGGTCTCAATGCTATGTGTTACGGTGTGTCCGTAAACTTTTATTTTACAATTTCAATTGCCCCTGAAGTAGTTTAAAGGTGTTTGAGGACGATAATACACTACAACGACTACTTGTTCTCACGAATTTCTACAATCTTACACCAACATTGCCTAAATCGTTTTCTAAGAGCAGATTGAAAATCAGACTACGCCCAGTCGAAACGTTTCATCTATACGAAAAGCACGCAAAACTGTAGTTCATAAATTTCTCATGCAAAAATGTTTAATGAATCTAGGAGGCTGAATTTAATATTAAAAGTTCCATGTAAAGTTAATGTTTAAATCAGGAATTCCCAATCTTTTTCTTACATCGATACCTCTTAGAAGAATTGTTTTCTCCATTGACCCTCTTGCATTTTGTCTATAACATTCAACATAATCACAACGGAGTGCACATAATCGACCTACAGATAACATTGGTCTACAAAAAACAACTTTTTGTCTGCTACTGAGGAAAATTCACGTATATCATACTGAAATCGATGCTCTGATTGCATATCTGAAGTCAGATTTATTCTATCGTGTCTCATTTTTTTAATTATAGCATTGTGAAAGGAAGTCTAATTCTTATTCAGAATACTATACCGATAGAGAAATGTCAAAAATAAATTAAACATGGTTAATTTTTTTCAATTTTTTTTCATTTATGTTCTCAAAGTTTAAAAAATATACATTTATGTACAATATATAATAAGCACATAAACTCTTAAGTTTTTGAAACATTTGATCATGCTGCTCTTAACCCTAAGTATGAGAATTTAACTAGGCCCGGGCAAGGGGGACTCCGGTAGCTGGCTGGCGAAGTCGTATTACAACCCAATAACGCCAAATACCTACATTTGTACCTAAATGCACACCGATTTTAGCACCTAAATTAGCAAATGTTTGTACCTAAAAGTTGGGACTCTAGTTATAAAGGTTCAATAAAAGACTACCAGATCATATTAAAAATACTACAAAATACTAGGAATTATGCTAATCAGCTCACTCATTATGAACAGGCCTACATAGTCACCGTTGCCAAAGCCTCCATGCTAGATCAAGTCAATACTAACTGGAATTTTTTGAAATTATTTCTAAGGAAATATCTTTGACCCAGGTATGAATTAAAAATTAAATCCCGTTTATTATTGAAATAATGAATATAATTATTGATTTGATTATTGATTAACATTATTAGAAAATTTATCATTCTGTATTATAATTATTTTTTTATTTTTTATTGTAACGAGTATCATTTCAAATCCATCAGTTATTTTCCCAAGAAGTTAATTTTACCTATAACATTTTAAAATAAAACTACATGTTATTAAAATTTAGAAGAATTGTCTCCTTTGTTTATCTACCAGTATCTTAAGATTCTATCAATTCCAGCGATCCTGAAATGTGGATGAAAACATCCATCCCTGGTGGGCGAGAATCGTATCCTTAAGGACTGTATCTCACGAGAGTTGCTTTCACGTGCGTTTGACGCGCGAAAAGTGACGCGTGTCCTAGATAACCCTGTGTCTAATGCGGAACGGTGAAATTGCTCGTGTGCCGTTTCGCATAAGAAACATAATTATTCTACGACGCGCGTTTACTTAACGCGCGTAAACGCAACGCTGGTGTGCAGTGGTTCTTAAGAAATGAGTTAAGCTGGCTATGTTGCACCCGGGACGTCGAACCACTGCTTCACTTCTGTTGTGAGAACAACAGAATTTATTCTCGACGATTCACTTTAGTGTATCTTCGTCGCAATTTTCACGCGCACTTTGTCTCTTTTTCTTTATTTGCGATTAAATTAGCTCATATTTTTTAGAGATTTAAATACTGTATTTAAATACTTGAAGGACTTGTTTTAAATACACGGCGTATTTGCACAGCTGTATTTTGAGTTTTTTGGACATGCATTTTAGAGATGTATTTAAATATATTTTTAAAATGCATGTCCAAAAACTCAAAAATGCAGTTATTCAAATATAAAATGGATTTAAAACAAGTATTCAAATACTGCCCAACCTTGCATACAACTCAAGAAAACGCAAAGAAAAAGACTATCTTATAACACTTCAATAACAGACTACAGAATATAAGGATGCAGTCTCTTTGTTTGAGCCCTACTGTCGCGTATTGTCAGCTGTGCTATACGCTGCGACGAACTGAGCGTGAGAATTCAGTCCGTACGCATTTAATGAGATTAGGTGGGATAACAGAAACAAATATTTACATGTTCATTATTTACGTATTTTTTTTAGTTTCTGGTATGTAACGAAATCATAAGCACCTCTCATATAGCAGGAGTCTCTATAGTTTTCTTTCAAGTTCTATTAGCATTGAAATTAGTAATAAAAATTCCTTCATCCTAGATTATTTCACCTTTCATCCAATATAGAACCATCTACACCAGGGTTGTCCAACTGGCAGCCCTTGGGCTACATGCGGTCCGCGGTGCCATTTATTATGGCCCGCGAAAAGTTACTAGTGGAAAGTGAAAGACCATTGCATCCATGTCGAGCGAGAACGTGTGTGCGCCTAGCGTACGCGCCCTGCCAGAATCAACATCCTCTTCATGTAAAATTAGGTTAAGTTTAGACTTAAGAATTTTTTCTAGTAAATTCAGAAATTCAAAATCATCCCAATGTCTTTTAATACGTTACGCGTGGTACGGTCTGATATCATACATGGTTCCATTCCCCTTTCCCGTTTCAGAGCAGCCAGGCAAACTGCCGATATCGACGATATGGGGAAGTCAGGCGTGGATCGCCAGAGAAACGAAATTATGGTCCGCGACAAATTAAAAGAATTTGTTGTGGTCCTTGAGGCTTCGCAAGCTGGACATCCCTGATCTAAACAGAATAATGAATAAAGATTCGCCTTCAACAGTATTTAAATTTATTTATTTGTTTAGTCACAAACAGTCAAAAACTGTATGTGACGCATGGGGGAGAAAATCATCTGCGCACGCTTTCTTGAGTTTTAGAATCCCTTCCCAACAATTTAACTATTAATACTTGAAAGATAAAAAAATAGTAATAATAATTGTAATTTCTAATTGTCTAAGCATATAACATTATCTAAGCATCATTTAGAATGTTTGAATTCTTTTTATTAAATTAGAGTTTTTCACTCAACAAAATTGAAACATTATTGACAACCTTGGTTGATTTTCACAACATTTTCACAATCTGCAAATACACTAGCTACAAACAGCGGTCTGGGAGGTAGCCTGCTTCTGAGTTAGCCAACTGGAATCCTAGAAAGTTCCGTGACAAAGATCTGTGTCCTACGTCTTCATATTAGTGGCAGTCCAAGGTGTTGTCTAGCGAAAATTATGTGATATCTGGACAGCTGGAGACAACCGGTCTATATATTTTTTTTTAAAAATTCACTGGCTAAATTTTCTAATCCAGAAGGGAGATAGAAATGCGGTATATGAAATGTCACACACTATATGTCTCCGAATTCCCTAGCTTGACCATTACCGTGGCACCCAGTAATTCGCAGACGATCCATTATGGACAGGCAGGTAACGCGCGATCACTAGAGATTTTCTCGGATTTCTCCCGTTTCCACTTCCACTCTTTCCACCATCGCACCCACATCATTCATGTTACTCGTACACCAGAATCCCCGTCGTCTATAAATCAATTAATTCATCGATTACCTAGCATTCTGTAAATTTTAGGCACTGGAAATATGGAATGAATGAAACAGAGAACAAAGAAGGCAAGAAAGAAAGAAGGGCGAAAGTAAAAAGGGAAGAAAGAAAAAATGAAAGAAGGAAAAAAGAAAGGTGGAAAGAGAAAGAAGGAAATAAAGAAAGGAGAGGGTGGACGAAGGAAATAAAAGGGCGAAGGAAGGAACGAAAAAGACGGAAAGAAAGAAAAAGGTAAAAATAATGAAAGAACTACTAGTGGTGCTACAGAATGAGACAGACTTTCTTGTAGTAAAGTTTTCTAATTTTTTTGATGTGGATTGGCTTTACGGTGTGGCCACATCCGTGGCCAGATGCCATCTATCGCCGCCCAAAGTACATTTTTTATCATTTTCTCAATTTTTCGGTTTCCTATTAATAAAAATGAAATATTACTTTAAGAATATTAAAGGAGAGTAAAACCTCATCATAAATGGCAATTTTCATTGCAAAAATTGGAGACGTTTTTAAGAAAGTGGCGTTTAAGCGTCACTGTAAATTTGAAGTTCTTTTTCACAGAACATTTTCACAGTTTTCGATAAACTTCATTTAAAGTCATTTACGGTACTCCAACTCACAAATACAATTGTGTTTACAATTTCCTGGAAATGTGCATGAACGGCATAAGAGATATTACCAAAAATACATTTGCGTAATTTAAAAAACAACAACAAAAGAATACCGCAAAATGCACTTTATGTCATTTTTAACAGTGCAATTTTAACAGTGTCACCCGTTGGAAACATGAAGAAAACATTTGGAGTCTTTTTAAGAAAATGCGGAATTTAGAGCACATTTTATCAGAAAACTATTGTTTTCGAGAAACTTTATATGAAATTATTTCAAGCACATGTACTCATAAATACAATAGTGTGGACAAATTGCCGTTAATGTAAATATTACCAACGAATATTAACGGAAATATCGCTATCTTAAATTTTATAGTTGTAGGAAGACATCGAAAAAAAATCAAAATTTTGCAATTAGTTAATGCAATGGGTTTACCGTGAAAATCGGACCTACGCCGCCTTTAGCAATGTATTTGACTCTATTTTTACAAGAAATTTAAAGAAAAAATTTGGAGCCGGTTTTGAGAAAATTTTGAAAATGTCTGAAGGCTTCATGTATCACCAAATTTTATAGGAAGTTTTTGAAAATCGCAACGCCACGAATCGAGCCTGATCGACCGGGGAATAGCCATTTTGGAATCCTAACTATGGTTTAGGCGCTCGCGGTGTTCACAGCCGGACAGGCAGACGGAAGAACGGATTTTTGAAAAAAAACTTTTTCGATATCAGGGGCAACCAAAACGTGTATTTCCGTTGAAATCTGGAAATCATTTTTCCGCAGCATTACATAACTTTCTATATACTACGTATATATGCCGTATGTAAATACGTACACGAGAATATAAAGAGTAATATCTTCTCAGCTCCCATCAACCTTGTCCGTAAAACAAGTGTTCTGCGAGAGCTGCATTTGCAACGCGACTCGCTCCGTGCGTCACCGGCGCCGGGCTGGCGGTCGGCGGCGTGGCGGCCGGCGGCCGGCGGCAGGCGTCGGTTGCCCGGCAACACGCGCGCGCCCTTGGCGCACAGTGGTCGCATCGCCGGAGGTGGCGGCCACGCCCAGGCCGGCTTCACTGCAGACGGCAAGACAGCAGTTGCATCCGCCCGGGCGTTAGGGTCAGGAGTCACATAGAAGCTTCGTACCCCGAAAGGTCCTTTGTTCGAGTTCTTTCGAAACGGTATTTTCTACACCAGCTAAGGTCAGGTGGTGACGCTGATTAAATGAGAATTCTCTATCAGCTGAGATGAGTCATTGATAAAAACCGTTGTCGATGCAGCGTCTAGGATCGGGAAGTCCTGGTAGATACCAGGCGAATGAGGGAGCAGTATCTTAACAACCGGTCACGGATCAGGCGCGATCATCCCTTCTTCATCTCTGTCCTACCTCTTCCCTTAGGTTCACATTTACTCTTACGTACACTATACTACCACCCATGTCGGGAGATTTGAGCTTGCCCTGACAGAGGAATTGTCCTGTAGAGAGGATATCTGCAGGGGGAAACCGACGTGTCACTCGGTGCCGAATCTCACGTTTCAGCAGGAGTCTGCGTCTAGTCTGTAGTACGCACTACACTTACGGGAATGAGCAAATTAGTTGACGCGCCTGGAAACACGAAATACTCATTTAGTTACTCACTCGATCATGAGAATTATAAAAAACACTCTGATATGTCATTTTCGTGATTTCCCCTGTCAGACGGATACCATTTCAGACGGATACCAGAGCAGTACCTTCAGCAACGGACGATGAACTGCGCCCGATTCTTCCTTCTCCATCTGGTCCCTGCTCCCTTTCCTTGCGGTCGGGCGATGGACTGATCCCACATCCCCTTTTGTAAAAGCTTCATTATGTCGAAAGAATCCAACAGTACTGAGAGGACGGGAATGTTATATGAGGCAGCATATGTACAGAGTAAAAGCGAAAACGGGAGAGAAACTGAAAAGAAAAGATTTCCGCAAGTAATATTTTCCTCCAGATAACTGCTGCCTGACTTATTTGCAAACGAGTTATACTAATATATGTACGCCATTCATCCGTTCTGTTTGCTCTAGAAGTAAACAAGAGAGTGGGTCAGCATTCGTTTACATAATCGCTGAACACTGGTCGAAAACACCGTGATAGGGGTTTTGCATTTAGAAGCAGACCCGGATTGATTAACGGGATCAGTTTTTCAAAGCCCCAATTTCATCGGGGTGCAAGAGACATGAAAAGATCTCTTGTGCAAATGACCCTCGTGTTCAATGAAGTAAAATGACCGTTCGCCAGTTCTCGAAATTGAATGCACCAAATATTGCAATAGCTCCACTTCTTTTATTTTTAAAGAGATTATTTATAGTTTAGGACTAATCCGTTTGATATGTGCTATATTTAGGACTTAAGGACTTGAGTGTAGTGGTTGACGCGAAAGCTTTCCACCTCTGGAGACCTACATTCAAATCTCAGCAAATACATGTGGGATTTGATGCTGTCAATGTAGAGTTGAGGCACGATTTCACGACGTTTCACTGTTTCTTCTCTCTTCATTCCATCACTTTCGTCATGTTAACCTCGCTGCCATCTCTCATTCTCGTAAGTCAATGTCGCCTTCAGATGGCAATTGTGAGTTCACGTTCTGCCTGCTGAGTAACCCTCAGATTCAGGTAGTTAATAAATTAAGAAATAGAACAATGAATTTTACTATCGATTTCTTAGCAAAGGTCACCAAGTTCAAAATTAAGTGTTAGAAAAGGCCTTTAAAAAGTTTTAATGATCTTCCTCAAATTGAGTGTACATATTTACATGTTAATAACTACTTATTTCGAAGGTACGTGATTTTTATTATTCTGATGGGAGTCTAAACAGCACTGATGTATTAATCATTTCAGAGACGCATTTTATTACCAATTCTACACTCACAAAGGTAAATGTGTTACTTCAAAACACTTTCCAGCATTATTCATGAAGCTGTCAAATGGAGATCTTCACATTATGCATGGTATCTTACGGGATTTACAAGAATAGTGATGGGCAATGATGATCCACATCAGCACTGTATTACAAATGACTTAGCAAAATAATGACTGACAAGATTCAATAATCCCAAGGGATAATTCTAAATCTGAACAGGTTGCACAATAAGGGAGCGATTTGGCACCTCATTATGACACATTTTTTGAGCTGTAGTCTTCAAGGCTCTAGTCTTCAAGGCTCTAGTCTTCATGGCTCTAGTCTTCATGGCTCTAGTCTTCATGGCTCTAGCCTTCATGGCTCTAGCCTTCATGGCTCTAGCCTTCATGGCTCTAGCCTTCATGGCTCTAGCCTTCATGGCTCTAGCCTTCATGGCTCTAGCCTTCATGGCTCTAGCCTTCATGGCTCTAGCCTTCATGGCTCTAGCCTTCATGGCTCTAGTCTTCATGGCTCTAGTCTTCATGGCTCTAGTCGTCATGGCTCTAGTCTTCATGGCTATAGTTCTCGTAGCTACAGTCTTCGCAGCTATAGTCTTCGTAGTTATAGTCTTCATTCGTAGTAACGGGAGAAGGAGATGAAGACATTTCTTCAATAGGGTTGCAACATTAATCGATAGAAAATTACTTTTTTACGGTGATGTTCGATTCGAGAGTTTAGCCACCTGAACCACTGTGTGGTGCCAGCCGAGACCTCGCTGGCGTCCTGGTGTCGCTCGGCTGTTAATAATAACCGTCCCCATTGTGAAGAGGGCGGTGAAGTGACCCAGAGACTCTGTTGCAGGAGCTACCGATGATGTGCCATGGGAATAAAACTGAGGCAAGTTACAACGGTTTATTGTGTTATAGCTTGAATCTTCTCCAGCGTTCACTGAAACATTGTCACCATACGGGATTATTTATTGAGAGTTAAAGAGGCAAGTGTTCTTGTGCTCAGCGGTAGAGATTTTCCGAATTAACACTTCTATGATACTGAATTAGTTTTCGTGGAGTTGCTGAGTTTTTCCAAGTATGTCTTTATTGGAAATTTGGTACATACTTACTGCTGACTATTTAAAAAAAATCTTTATTCTGCTTACAACGTGTTATCTGCTTGTCATGTGTTTCATATGAGATTCTGAATTGAGGTATCACACTTTTAGATGTAAATAAAAAGCAAACACATTTCAAACCTATCTTAAACTAACATTCAGAATTCATTTTATCTTTCTCATCTACTACATACTTAAGTAGGAAAGAGAAAGTATTACAATGTTGCAGAGGAGAGTGACAATTTTTTGTCAGAAAAACTCGTCCTGCGCGTCCTTGTACTATCGGTACAAAAACTAGTAGTTCGTCAACAGCCTATATTTTATGGGATAATTTGTAACTTTTGCAGTTTTCAAAAGTTCCGAATGAAACGAAAATGTGTCTTGCGTCATTATTTAAGATCTTTTGACGCTTTTTATTGGCTTTACTTCAGCCAAATCTACGAAACAATTCAGTGTTTCAAAAATCTTTACATAACAACCCTTAAAGAAGTATGTTCACGTGGATTCTGACTAAACAACCCATTAGAGGAAGCAACTTCCTGTTTTAGGGGATCTTTTGTAGAAAAATTGCCATTCATTTGGCGCAACATTACATTATTATTCCTATTTTAGAGGATATTTCCTTAAACAATTCTCTATCATCATTACTGTAATGATATGTTAATTATTTGCAATTTTAGAAAATTCAGACAGTTCACCGCGCCAGTTTTTGAGCGTCCTTTGCTCTAATCGAGAAAAAATTTAAAGCATAAATATGGAGTCGGTTTTCAAAAAAACTTTAAAAATTGCCTACATTTAACGCAAAATTACGCGAAAACTACTCATTTAAAAAAAATATGCATGGCCATATTTAAGGATCCGCCTCTGAAGAACATTAATGGTAATATTTTAGTTGTGGAAATATGCCGAAAATTTTTTGAACTTTTGCAATTTCCGAGAATTTGGAGAGAAGGAAAATGGAGCATGTTTAAGAGTTTATTGTCTTTCAGTACAAATATTAATTTAAAAAATTGGAACCGTTTTGGCGAACATTTTTAAATTGTCAAGCCCTGTAAAGAATCCGTGAAAATGAAAATATCCGTTTCACACCTTCAGGGTCTTCAATTCGGGCAGTTCGATCGGGAAATATTTATTTTGGAGGCACTCGTTGAACGGTTTAGGCCCGAGCGGAAGGACTAACTCACGATTTGTCGTCAATCAATTCTCGGGAACAAAGACTCACGTGAATTCTGACTAAACAACCCATTAGAGGAAGCAACTTCCTGTTTTAGGGGATCTTTTGTAGAAAAATTGCCATTCATTTGGCGCAACATTACATTATTATTCCTATAATACGAAGTAGTATGAAATCAAATTGAATTTAAAGAAAAAATTCACAAAAACCAATGTAGTACATTGAAAAAAAAATTCGAGACTTTTTCGAGAAAAAATAATCTTCTAGAAAATTTAGGCAAAAACTCGTTTTACAAGATATTTGACATGACTTTCTTTAAAGAACAATTGTTTAGAACAAATCCCATGAAAGAAAAAAATATCTGTAATCAATATTGTAGTTTTGCGATGTTAATTTTTGCTAGTTTCAAAAATATCATATTTCAATGAAAATGGGACATACACCAAGTTTATAAGCGTCTTGTGTTCTTTCCAAGAAAATTGAAGTAAAAATTTGAAGCCATTTATGAGAAAATTTTGAAAATGTTGAGGCTTCATGTTAAGTACCCCCTCTCAAAGAAAAGCAAAATAACCATTTCAAATTCGCTCAGATTTTTCGGGGAATATCAATTTTGGAGAAAATTGTGTGAACGAGCTAGTAATGACCACAGACCGACGGGCAGACAGAGAGGCATTTTGCTAGAATCAATTTTTCGGTGTCAAAGGTCCACATAACGTAGTTACTGACAGCATGTAGCATTAGAGGAAGCAACTCACTGCATATATACACAAGAATTATCCACTTTTCTAGTTTGTAGTTACCGAAATTATCGTGTTTGGACTAGGCATTTTGATACATTAGCGTAGAAATGTAGAACACTTAAATCAGAATGTTTTAAGAATGTTATTAAGCGGTGAAGTTCCAAAGGTAGATTGGGATGCGATTAACAGGCCTTACACATCACCACATCAGGAAACAACTACTGTATTGCAATGTAGTAAGGTATGTTTCCGTAGTTGCTTAATTGTTCAAAATGTTTTCTGCGTATCTGATCTATGTTAATAGTAAATTCATTGAAGTGTTTTATTATTATTTTCTCACATGTAATAGTAAATGCAACATGTATTGTTCTGTATGATTGGCCCTGAATAGAGAATAAGACATTCCGATACGTCTGCGAACTAATGAAGTTTTTAAAAGTTACCAACATCCTATTAACATATTAACATTATATCCTATTAACATATATTAGTTTTCAAAGTATTATTTAACGTAAAACGCTCCTTAAACACTTTCAATTGTATGTGATATAAGGCAAAGAAGTACTACATTATTCCTAACGCGGAATTCACATTAAAAATTCTGCCGTAGTGCGGTTGCTGTCGCAGCGGCCTTCATCATTTAAGCCCCAGTACTTTCGATACTACACCGGTCAACTCCTGCATGTTCCCAACTTATTTGTGGATAAAAAATAATGAATAATAATAGTTAATATAATTAGGAAATTTACAGATCTGACTCACGCCAACTTCAAATTCAAAATAAATAACCAGAACATTCACGGAGACGAGCTATTGGCATCTGATGAGCTTTCTAATGCAGCAAATCGGGCTCGCCCGGGCTCATATTTGTATTAAGCAGCCCTAGCGATGAGCCGCGTGTTCCAGCGTAAGCCAAGCTCGTTCGCAGGAAACTCATGAATCTGAGCAGAGGCAGAGATGATCCTTCGCTGGCAGCTGGCACACAGCCACCCGTCAACGCGCACACGCGCCCGCCCACCCACACACCCACACACGTCACGTCCACAGCACTACGCGCCCCATCTCCCCTTCGCCGCCCACGCTCCCCGCCCCGCCACTACCTGCTCCAGGGCCGCCGCCGCCGCCGCCCCAGCCCCCGCCCCCGCCGCTGGCCCCACCGCCGCCCCCGCCCCCGCCGCTGTCCCCACCACTGGCCCCACCGCCGCCCCCGCCGCCGCCGCCGCCCCCGCCGCCCCGCCGCCCCCGCCGCCCCCGCCGCCATCCCCGCCGCCGGCACTTCCGCTACCGCCACCACCGGCCCCGCAAACCTGGCAACCCCCGCTAACCCCGCCCTCTGCCGCCACCGCCCACGATGGCATCGCCTTTGCCGCCGTCCCTGGCAGATGCCCTCGCCTCCTCGTCGCCGCCTCCGTCCATCCTCCCCCACCGGACCCACTCCTTTACACACAGGGAGCCGCCGATCGGAGGTTCTGATCTGCGGAGGATCTGGTCCCGTATTAACCCACACGCAGAACATCGTCGATGTATGCGCGGCACACGATAAAAGCTTACAGCGGATTTGAGCGGTTTTATATTTCCGGGAAGAGAAACGCATTTGGGGAAAAATGCTGGCTGTTACCGAGAACGATGTGAGTTACTGTTGAAGAAATGCTTGACCTCAACGATTTCATTACAAAGACCGGCTGCGAAGTCTTCAGTACACATTTTATGGTTTGTATTTTGTAGAACATATTTAGAAAACTGTGTCTCAATTGGTCATTACTGAATTAAATGACTCCACAATATTATTATTGAATGATTCATTAAGAAAATGCTCGTTGGGGTGACAGATATGTCATTAGTTCAGTTACATCATCATCTATATCATCTTAATCTTGGATGCATTACAATAATAAAATTGTAGATGTAATACACGTTTCAATTCCATCGTGTGAAAATTTAATATTTTAGAGAACTTCACTAAGGAATTACATCATCGAGTCAACACTAGTCTCCTAACTCCTCGTTCGAGTGCCCCCAACAAGGAAAGAAACATAACTAGGATTTCAACTCGAATGTCAAGTTGTATGAGTTCAACGTGCCAACCTCAAGACCAGTAAATCGTTGGAGAATTTTATTTCCGATTCTTCAATTATCATTTTATTTTATAATTCGATAATTTAAATGAAAATGGCCTTTAAGGCTTATAATTAAATGTATTGAGTTTTCTCATTATGTTACACGAAATCTACTCACATTTTAAAAAAATGACATTGAAATATGAACTAATTATAAGGGCTACACTTTATAAAATAATACAAACTTCAATAACGAAACAGGTTAAAATGGTCGACAAAATTTCAATTTTAGAAAATCCAAAAGATTAAACGAAATTCGAACGTATATCAAATTTATAAGTGCAGTGTTCCCCATTCTAGACAATATTTCGAGAAAACCCCTGAAGTAATTTTTCAGAAAAGTTCGAGAATATTTTCAAGGTATCACGTAAAGTATCTTCTAACATTGAAATATCCGTTTGAAATTCTCGCGACTGGACTTCGGTCAAAGTGATTGGGGAATATTCATTTTTCGAGAAATCCTGTGAACCATGTTGGGAGTGTGATGTTCAAAACCGAGCAGCCGGAAAGAGGAACAGACGGGCAGTCGGAATGAAAAACTGACGGACGGTTGAAAAGAGGAACAATCAGAAAGAGAGACAGTCGGACAAAGGTTTTAAAATACACGTTTGCATGATGAGGCCAAAACCAGTATTTCCACAAAAATATCATTATTTTTTTGCAGCATTACATTAGCGGTGTAAAGGATAAGATGTCAGAAGTGAGTTCAATCATTCTTGAAAAATGAGAACTTGATGTTTCCTATTTGTTTCCAACTTGTAGAATGTTGAAATTAAACAAATAATTATTTTATACCCTTATTTTATATAAACAGATTAATTGAAGAACATCGTATTCTTGGCTTTCAAATAAAGTACCATGACCTGGTACTTTTTCGGGCTTAAAAATTATTCAAACACTTTCAGGGTAGAATATCAAGTTGATATTATTGAGTCAAGTACCTGACCATTACCAAAATTTTGCGATTTTCAAGTGGCGACTACTAGATCAATATCGACTCTTGGAAATAAATGAATAAATAATATATACCAAATTGAGAATTGACCAGTTTTAGGAAAGGGATCTGTTCGCAGAAGACCGCCGTATGCCAATCGCCCCTGGAGTTTTACATAACAAATTTAATATTCTAGCCCAAGAATGTTAAGAAACGCAAGAGAAATGTTCTTAACTATGCCCCCTCCTGTTACTCTTACATTATATATAATGAATATAGAATTTATATTGATTCCTTACGAAATAGTGTGAATCAGACCATTCCATTCCAGATTCGCACTGAATTTCCTATACTATGTTATAACATGTCCAAACTTATTTTGTTGCCTACTCGTTACTAAAAAATATGTCACTCACAGAAGATTCCCCCTTACACGGAAATATCATTCGTGGGAAACTATAAATGTACGACTCAATGAAACGAATATATTTTTATTGGAGCTACAAAATACTTTTTCGTAAATACACAATTCCACAAAGATCAGACATCTCTCAAAATATTTTCCTGATCTGAATATCAGAATCAAATTCATTTCTTCGCAACATTGAAAAGCACGACTGCCTTGATCCCGCAAATGGAATTTACCGATATTTATAAAAAGGATCGGCTCTGCTTTGCGCATTTCTATTGAAAAGGATCCAACACCCGGAACACAATAAGAGCTTCGATGGCGCCTCTCCGCAGAGATCTCAGTACACCGCGGCCTTATAATCGGGATGCCACGGAGCCAAACACTCCGGCGGAGATGGAGAGAGACAGACGTTTCCACAGGTTCTTGTTGGCAGCTTGCAGACGACAAAAGCGCGCCCTCTCACAAAAGAGTTGAGTGCTTCTTTGTCGTCGCCTCCACTTCTGGAAGAGATCGACCTCTCCATGACAGCCGTCCTCCGCGCGCTCCCAGGCTCCTCCCGGGGCTCTCGGCCTGGACCGCTTGGCGGATTGGCAAGAGCGGGGGTGCCCCCACGTAAGCGTTGGGACCGAAGTGCCCGCAGTGGCCCACGTGCCACTCGCTTTTCGCTAGGCTAGATGCGAGTGTCCGAGAGACTCCACTCCCCTTCCGTAGGGCTGAATCGGATCGACTCATTCATTGTTAGTGATTCCGGGCGCGTCAACTACTACGGGGCATCAGTCCCGTAAGTGTAATGTATGGTTTTGCTCGGGAGGTGGCGGTGTTCTTCCCCAGCTGGATGGCGAGATCCAGCGCCGACCTACCGTCTGTTAGCGGGATTTTCTCCCACCAGCATGGCACCGCCCCAGCCGGTACAAGCTCTAAGCTCCCGACCGGTCTCCCGGCATGTGTGGTATTCCTATTCCGTGTAGTGCGTGTTAGTGTGTGTGTGTGTTTGTAAGGGGTGGGGATAGGACAAGGAAGAGGTATCAAAGATCGCGCGCGGTCCGTAGCCCGGTTATTAGGGTACTGCTCTGGCATTCCCCTGGCGCAACCGATCGCTAGAATTCTTCTCCAGAGAGCGACTGAAGCAGAAGCGACGTAGCTGACAAGCAAGTGTCGAACATCCTGCTACCGCCGGGACTCGAATCTAGTACCTCCCGGTCAGAGGGACTGCAGAGACATGCTGATGCTCTGAGACATCTCTCACGGTGCTGAATCCGGAAGCAGCGGGCCACATCGGTTGTCCGCAAGCGCAATGCCACCGGTCAATCAAGGGGGTGTCTTCATTGAGCAGACCTGCGCTAGGGCATTTACCTTCCACCGCTGCGGCCCGCGTACGAACACCAACAAACCACGTGGAAGTTGTGGTGAGCCAAGCGAGCTATCGACAGATTTCCCTGCCACTCATTGCCTCACCATTTCTCCATCATTCACCTCATCACCGTCGCTTTTGTCTACTCACTCATGGCCGTCAATTACCTCAGTAGATCAAAAGTCCCTAAATGAATAAACGGATTGTATGGTGTGCGTACTCATTCTACATCTCCAAATCTGTGATATGTCACAAATTCCTGATTACTAACAGATATGATATTTGTAATTCCAGGTGCGCCTACGTATGTAGTAATCCATTACTGAACTTCGGAAGAATGATAGTTTCTGACGGTGGTGGATTTTCGACACCTGTTAAGTAGCTGGGTCTGATGATGTCACTGTCCGGATGACATGTCAGAGACAGGCTTCTCTAGTCAATCGTTTTCTCTATTCAATGCAGACGCCGGAACAGTTCTTTAAACATCAGGCCATGCACCGCACGCTATCCTCATTTCCATATCGCTAGAGGCGAGTAAAGAGCTGTACACGAATTCCTACACAGGTCATTCACCATGATTTGGTAAGAGTCCGTATTCACTGATTACGATAGCACTATAATTGCAAATGTCAAGCCGAAGTTCGAGCTGAGCTGTAGGGTTATAGGAAAACACAGCCTGTAATGTGGATTTTACACTCCATCGAATCTAAGTCGAGAAATCAGTTGGAAGCTTAGAGTTCGTTACGCTGAGGATTATAAGGAAGTTCAAGTGGTCGGTTCCGGATTCAACGAATGAGATTCACCGCCACCTTCAGTGACATTACATGCACTACACTTATTGTACTCATATCCTCAGAAGTTGACGGCAACCACACAATTTCAAAGTGGCGGCTCTTACTCCGCCCATTACTGCCTCTTACTCTGTACATTTGATTTTGTGAACCTTGTTTCAGTGGCCCAGTGAACCTTTACAAAATTCTGTGAGGAAAAAAAACATTTTTTTTCTGCAAAATGAAGTGTTAATGTTGTCTTTGGTGAAGCTTTTCAACACAAAATTTGATCAATTGTTTAGTTGACAGCGCGACGTTGGCGGTCCGAAACGTGTCCTGCTCCCAAGTTCATTTCAATTCAATGATGCATTATTTTACGTGGCGAGTGTGAAATCATCATGCCAGATCTTCCATCTGACCACGCAAATTTCTCCACGGTCTTTTTTCGATCTAGCAGCGAAAGGTTTCACTCGGGCAACAATACAGGCAACTGCAATAAGCTCACAGGCGTCTTTTATGCTTGAGGATATCTTACACGCAGACAATCTATAACATGCGAGTATCGGCTTTACTTCTCCTCCAAAGGAATTTTTTCGCTTTTGAAAATCCACGAACTTTTGATCCATTTGAACACGCTTTTGATCCATTTGAATCCGCGAACTTGGGTGTGATAGTCCGATGCACCAACCTATTCCGATACATTCGGCGGCGGAGAGAACCCTCCAGCGCGCAGCACAATGAGAGCAGTGGAGGAGGGAGGTCACAGGGGAAGTCATGGCGAGAACAGTGTTCTCACGATTGCTGCCCATGAACACTTCCAAAAACCTTGGGCCACATGGGTAACCTGAAAATTGCAACGTATCACTTTACCTGTCCACAACACATGGATCGCTTTGCTCTCTACTCACCGACACGTCCTTCGTACCGTACATGACCACAATACTGTCTACACTAGATCACTGACCCTCTCGTTTGCTGCTCGTTCTCTTTGTTCGCGCCCTGCGGCGCTACGTTGGTGGTCTCTCCGCCAGCTAACACGCCGAAGACCAACGAAGGGCGACGGAAATACACGGACGACTGAATTGTTCCTCTGTGAAAGCAGACAAAGCGAGAGGGAGTGTCTGAGGGGGAGCCCAGAAATCGTACCAACCTAGTAATTTTTTTATCAATATTCTTCTTTAGCGGTGAAAGTTTTTCTATTTCACTACAATGTCCTTTTCTAAAAATACCACTCTGTAAGCGGTGGCAAGTTTATTTTCTCTCCCACAGATGGACGGGAAGTGTGTTCCTTGACCAAAGTGTGGCAGAGTGACAGCAGTGTGGTAACGAATTAACATTAATGAATGCAATAACACGTGCGTGAACGTATGAGCGAATTTGTTAAACATTTGATTTTATGTTCAAATAACTTTAAAGAACAAAAAGAATGTTCACCCTATTTTTAATGCCAAATTTCCCAATCGTAGTACATCGCGGGTCTATGCACACTGCAAAAGAGATAGATCATAAAAAGGGCTAAATACAAATGGTGGTCCAGTAAATTGTCTACAGTTTCCCAAAATTCCAACCTTTTATCTTATAATTTGTATTTCTTATTCATTTTCTGAAAATTGGGTTTTGTTTCATTAATTTTCGTAATTCTTGTGTTTTATGTTTATTGGAAAAGATAAATAATGAAAAACAAAATTGTATTTTACATTTGTAGAAAGTACTCCAGGTAAACTAATTCAAATCTGACTAAAAGCTTGTTTGTTTGTTTTTAATTTCAATTATGATTTTCAACGTTAAAAAATGTATCACTGGGGGCCGTTTTGCCTGTCTTAATTAGCTACCCCGTTTGTAACAATTGACTTGAATTATGATTGATGCATAGTGTCCAGAATCTTTTAAATATTTATTTTGGTGGAAGATGTCATGAATTAAGGAATTAGGTAGTGCCATACCTAATATAAAATTACAACAAAATATTTTTTGAAGAAGAAATGATAGGTGAATTAAGGAGTTTAATGAGATACTTACAAGTATATTCGCGGCAAAAAAGAAGGATTTTTCAACAAAGCGAAGTGCTATTAATATATAGTGATAAGCCAAGAACCCCGGTTTAGTGGTTTGGTAGTTTAGTGACTTAGTAGTTGGTTTATTTTTCACGTCAGAATCGCATCCAGCGTTAGTAGTAATGGCATTATTTGCAAAATCGGAAGTCAAAGAATACGCGTTGTTAGGACAACCGTTCAACGAAGTGTAATATTCCAGGCTTGGTGTAGCGCTGTGCAGATGGACACGGCCCCGAACACATTATATGAAAAAAGTGTAGAGAGGGCGTTGAGAGCCATGATCTTGTAGGACGCAAGAAATCACTCTCTGAAAAGAAATTGAAGCGTACACCCGTAAGCGGTTGGTGAGGTGCGAACGGATTTTCTGCATAGGCTGGGGTATTATTGATAGTGAGGTGGGAATTTATAATTAGTTTGATAGCTTGGTATTGTTAAAATGGTAGTATTGAATTGTAATGGCAGATTCTATTAATATACTATTTGAAATTTTGAATTAAAATAGACTCCGTGTTTCGAGGGGATATATTTTAGAGTAGCTCCGTAGATGAATTTTTTCAAGAAGTAACTGAAGACAGACGGCCACGAGTAAGCGTTTCATACGAAACACAGATAGAGAAAGTCGCGACTTTGTATTGATTTTATGGGAAATATTACATTATATTAATACCAAATCGTTGAGGACATGCCGGAACATTTTTAGTTTATTTTCATGATAAGCAAGAACGCGAGAATTGGGATTCCAAGGATTCCATGGACATTCTGCTGGTCAGCCAAGAAGCCATCTAACAAGTTATTGTAGTAAGCTTACGAACTACATTCAAACCGGTACGGTGTTTTAATTTTCTACATTGAAAAAGTAATTCTCATGAGATTAATAGAATTTGTAATATATACGAGAATAAATGTAAAAATTGTTTATTGTTGAAAAGATTGATAATTTTTATTAGTTTGCCATCAATCTATATTGATGGCAAATAATTGGTTTCAATCAATAGAACTTTCAGGGATTCCATATACAATTACACGTCCACATGCAGCAGGTAAGGAGTAAAATATCGTACGTCGAACCCATGATTAAATTGGAATTAAATTTAATAAATTAGTATTAACATTGAGAGAATTTGTGAGCATAGCAGGGCAACGGTAGAAATAAAAATATTAATAATAGCAGTGTAAGTAATCCCCTTCATAGTATTAGATGTTTGTTGCAATAGGATTCAGATTTGGCAAGAGTAAAATATCAGAAGAAAAGAGATAATTTTACAATATCTGCCGGCTGTATTTCAATTATAAATATATATTTCACAATTTATATATTATAACTATGTTGAAAATGAATTTTTTCTATCACTCACTATATTAGAAGACTAGAGCGATAATGTTTTAAGATCGACTCCGTTGGTACTGTGAATTCTCTGTGGTTAAAAGTACGTGTCACCACTGCAGTTGCATGAACTTCCCAGATTTACTAATCACTTTTCGGTTCTGGGTGCGAGCATTTCTACTGTGAGTATATTTATGCCTCTATTTGTGGAAAATGTAACCTTACTGAACTAGCACGAGTTTCGGAATCCTCCGTGTAGCAGTTCCAGCACTATACGAGTGAAGGAGGTGTGAGAGCTATGTCATTTGCAGAGAGTGCGAAGCGATGTTCCATACTCGCACATTGCAGTTTGCAACATGTAGTGAAATACATTGTTAAAGAGATCCTTAAAATGGAGTGGACTTTCATTTCATGGACGTGCATTAAAAAGAACTAACGCTCACGTTGACATGCACGCATTCGTAATGTTCATGATTTAGCAATGTTGTATACATCCTTATGTTTCGGAATGAGTTTGCCTCAATTATTAAATGTGTTATTTCAATTAACAATAATGATGTTTAATATATTTTAAAACAGAGGTTCTTTATTTTCCCATTATTTTCGCCTACAATAGTGATGATCTCCAATGAACATAATTACTCTCTCAGCATCACCTTCAATTTCCGTGCTTGAATGCCAGACCCCTTTTGAATTCAACTTAACACACCAAGATGAGGTCGATAAAAAAATTCGGGGCAGCTCATCATAATTTCTACTGAAAAAGATGGACTATATTTGAATCACCATTTGAAACTCGGGAGAAGTAATCTTGTAACCCACATTTGCTGACTCCTTTAGACAAAGTACTTAAAAATGCCTGAGGGTTTTAAAAGTTCTATAGTTATTATTCTGAAAAAAAAATGGTAACATACGCAAAACAGCGATGCAACAATTCTATTTCATATTCCAGGAAATATATTAATACGAATACCAAGGCTTCGCACAAACAAAAGGCACGAGTTCCATGAACCACGAGTCCTATACCTTCTAAGAAAACGTAATTGTAATAAAGAAAATGTCAGTTTAAATGAGAAAAAGATAAAATTAAATTTTATGTTTGTTGAATTTGATGGACGTAAATAAGAGTACACAAAAACATTCCAAGCAAGTTTTATATGACTTCCACAAAAGCAAATTAAAAAAATAAAGCTCTAATCTACAAAATATTAAAATCTGAGTATGAAGTATTGTTTGAAATACAAAAGAGATTAAACTCCTCGACACAAACGGTTATTTTTAGCTGATATTAAAAGTGATGCCGCTGAGAAAATAAAACCACGAAAATATTTTAATGCATAGCTTTCTCTTAGAGTGCGCAATGTTGAAACGAAACCATGCAGGAGTCTAATGAAATATACAAATAGAAGGAGACTCGTGGAATATGTATGCTCGTGTTTCTTAAAATGAAAAAAGATCGTGTCACATTAGTTGCGGATGAATTATTTGTTTTGTCACGTCTTTCTCTGCTAAACAATTAATGTCAAGTAAGAAAATAAAAAGTAAAATTATGTGCAGGTACTGAACGAAAGATGAGCCAAATCGAACGATCTGTATTTATCTACAAGATACCAGACACCCAACGCTTGAAATTGGCAGTGTACTAAATTTGGGGCATATGACCTGACGTAGAAGGGTTCGACAATGTATTAGTTCGCATAATGTGGAAAAGCCGTCTTTCAATAACTCTTCACATTTACTCGATGAAAGAGTATTTTACGTATTTTAGAGGAACACAGTTACTAGATCTGCTCTTGAGGAACGTGGATGCAACTTGGAGTACATTGTATATTTAACGGACAATGAAGATATTTAGTCTCGAATAATAATAATAATAATAATAATAATAATAATAATAATAATAATAATAATAATAATAATAATAATAATAATAATACCAATAATGTGCTTTCGCTTTATTTTTATTTCCATTTTTTACGCATTTTATTTCAAAACTTTTGCTGCGTTTTCTTCGTTGTTTAAAAATTTGGGATTCTCTTTCGTTTTCTAAGGCAGGTCCGAACACAATATTTTCGTACGGTGAAACTCCATTACGAGATATCTCTCGCGCCGCTCCTTTAGCTCCACAAAAGGGCGCCTTTCCCACGAGATGCTATCAACAGCGAAGGGCTGGCGAGACCACGAAGCAAGAGCTGCAACGCACGCTGATGCTTCTTTGTTGATCTATTTCTTGCCCTTTCTCAATTTTCGAGAGGAACCATTCCGCAGCACCTCTGAATTTACTCTTTTTTTAACTTAAATGATTGCTTTCAAGGGTATCTCTCAAGAAACGTCGCTAAAAATCCAGGATTTTGGCGGCGGCAAAGAAAGAAAACTAGTGATGGTAACACAGCACACACTTTCTCGCATTATCCCTAACGGTTGTACAATTTGTATCGTTTCTGATTTGTTGGGTAACAATGGTTTTCATTTTTAATTGTATATTTTTAACTAATTTATCATAAACGAAAACACAAAACAATGTGCTTCTCTTGACAATGAACTCGATTCGTATTGATCCTATGGCGGGGAATGGAATAATTGAACTTGAATTATTCTAACAGACTGATATTTAAGGCTTATTACTTTGCCCATTAATGTCGCAGTGAATTGTCTTCCCACAATCATATGATCTTATCATCAACATGATGATTCAAGATTGCATGAAATAAAGCAGGTTTAATAAACTTGTTTCAAAAGTTGAGGCTTGTCGGTGAATAAAGACATTCACATTCAGGATAAGTGACTGTAGCCATCCCGTCAAGCCACTATCCATGTCAATGTAATGTATGTAAATTCAATAATTCGTTAGTGATTGTTAATTGTTTCTTTATATAAGTCCATTAATATCCATACTTTTCTTATACGTGTTAGTTTTTTATTTAATTCGTTAATTTCATTTTCGAATCGGATTCAATTTGCAAATTTGTAACATATAATATAAAACGGTCTGTCAGCATCCTAGTAAGATGTTTAAATGTAAGCTGCGATTATTATTAAGTCAACAGTATTGAACTACAAGATATTATGCGCCAGAAAAGTCACTCTACAGAGGCACCAGAGGCTGGTGAGAGTGCTAGCAAAATAAATGATGTTGGTAGCACGAACTCAAGCTTGTAAGAAACGAAAACATAAATTGTTTACTCACCACAATCATAACTGATGCTGAAAGTGTTGTCCCCTTCACTTGTTTCCCAATGAACTGGTTGCTACGGAAATAAATACAATTGTTAATAGGGCCTCTGATTCGACTCGATGCGGAATGACTTTCCTGGAGCGCTGTATTAAATCACTTGGCAAGCATTAAATTAACACGTTACCATATACATTTTTCTGTAATATTTTGAATATTCGCAACTATAGTGCAGAAATCCTTAAAGAAGATCCAACAAAATGCCCTCTGAGAATAACTGCATTGTATGTGTGAACAACACTGAATTTTCTTAATGGAAAAATTGTTTGATATTAATTAGATAATGTAAAGCCAATAATTCCAGGCTGACAATAGTAATTAATATGATCAAAGCAATCTTAGATTTCGATAATATATGAGCAGAATGAATCTTCTGTTTTGACAGAACGTAAATAAATACATGCTCTATAACCAGTCTCTCAAGCAATACGAAATACATAAATTTAAATGGAATTAACATATAATTTACATAAATCATTCGAGGAATTGTAGTTTGTGAAATTTGACCGAAAAAATTAA
The DNA here is from genome assembly GCA_011170035.1 of Teleogryllus occipitalis. Classification (NCBI taxonomy): domain Eukaryota; kingdom Metazoa; phylum Arthropoda; class Insecta; order Orthoptera; family Gryllidae; genus Teleogryllus; species Teleogryllus occipitalis. The sequence continues at coordinate 44,504 of BLKR01009942.1, forward strand.
AAATTAAATTCGGCAGTTGACAAAGTTGTGGAATAATATTATTACGTTAAGACGTTATTTTCTAAAGAAATTCAAAATACTCTAGTTACATTTTAATACTACAAGATATATTAAATCCAAGGAATAAGAAATGACTTTTCCACCCAAACTAATAATGCATGTTATAGAATAAATATAATCTTACAATCACAGTAAGATGCATTTTCAATTTTAAAATAATCATCAGATGTTTGTAAAATTAGTTTTTATATTTTGATAAAATTACTATAGCTTTACCAAATTTGCGAATATTATTATAACCGTTACGTTTTTTGAAGGAATAAGTCAGGCTTGTCAAAATCACAGGAAAAGGTAACTAACTAGCTTACTTGAGTTAGCGGGTACTGCGTCCAGAAACACTGGCGCACGTTTTAAAAGAAAGGGTTGTCAAATTTCTCGAGGGCCGCAGTACGTTTCTGGATACCTGGCTCACGACTGCCTTTTGAAGAACTCGGTTGATAGTTTTTTTTTTTTATTTAAGGTCGCTTTTCACCTGCTCGGTCATATGGCGATCATTGAAACTTTTTGACTTTATTATTATTATTATTATTATTATTATTATTATTATTATTATTATTATTCCACATTGTTTTTCTCGGTTTCACCGGATCCACCAGATTTCCGGTTTCACCGGATTTTTATTTGACTTTGTGTCGAGTTAATAACCAAGTCACAGGTCAATTCATGTTTCGTCGCAATTTAGGAATCTCCGAACAATCCTGCATGTATTTAAAATGATCGATTTTTGCATAATTTTGTTGGCATTTGAATAAGTTCCAGATTTTTATGGATGTTATTTGGTATAACTCCTGAGCACAAAATGCCCAGAGAAACAATATGAACTTATTGGAGATGTCATAGTGCCTTGACTTCAGCTGTTAGTTCTGTATACTTTGTTATTTTTTCTGCATGTGCTGTTTGAAGATTAGCTGTTTGTGGAACAGTTATGTCAACCAGGAAGCCAATCTTTTGCCGTTTGTCTACGAAAGTTATGTCTGGTCTGTCATGATGAATAGTTTTATTATTATTATTATTATTATTATTATTATTATTATTATTATTATTATTGTTATTATTATTATTATCTTTTTATTATTAGTAGTAGTATTTAACTTCATTATGCAAGGTAAAATTTAAAAAAAATGTATGAAATAAAATTATCAGTAATAAAGTATATTATGAACGAATAATATACAAATCTCGGTTGTGCAACTGTGAAGAAACTTACAATTATATGGTATGTAAGCCGAAAATCATCTTAATCTAAGATAGGTGTGCGGGTTGTATCAGTTTGGCTTTGCAGTACGGTAAAAATATATTTTCATTTCAGGAGGCGAAACCGTGCATAATTTTTTAGGTTCCATTTTTTAGATTCCATTTCAGTCGATTATACAACAAGGAATGAAACCTTTTAAGGGGACACATGACTGCATTTGCAACTTTTAAACTAGCGATTAAATTATCGTGAAATGTATTCCACACAACTATCATATTGCAAAGTAAAAACAAACCAAAAATTTAAAATCAGTTTTTGAGGCTAACAATTTTTGATTTTTTTTACATATGTTATAAAATGTCCCTTGTGAAACAATTTTCATTTTTTATTATTTTTAAAATAAGGTTTATAATGACTGAGTTATCAAAGTTATCCTGCTTTTATCGTCATACTGCGACCCACCCGTCCGACTAGCTCAGAATGGGGGGTTTTCTGGGTGGACGCAAACAAAAAAAAATTTCATAAGAAGAATGGCGGGGTTCAGGGTCGTGTAGAACGTTGTGGATTGGATGCAATTACTTAAAAAACACAAGGAGAATCATTTTTCACACACTCAAATATATTCTATAAAAGTTTTTGCTGTTATTACAATTACAAGAACCAATCAGAAGATAATTTAAATACACACTGATCATAAAATGCTGAAAGGAAAAAAAACACAAAACACACACTAGTCACTATATACAAGGTTTCTTACTCTCTCTCTGAACATTCAATTTCAGTTACTACTTTCTTCAATCATGAGAAAGGTTTAGAAATGTTTACTTTTTACAAATTAACAAATTCTACTTAAAAATCAAGTCTGACAATTCTGAATTGATCTTGTCCGTAATAAATTACTCTCTCTCTTTCAACAAAACAATTCTGAGAATATCTGTAACTGATTACTCCTTCATTTTCTAGTTTTACCAGTTATAACTGTACATTTCCAATTTTCTTTTGAAAGAAAAGATTGATTCTTTACTCGCGTGCTAGGGGTGGAAAGAAATTGTAATTATACTTTTCTTATCGTTAAGTATGACAAATACGTCTCTCCCCTCTTTTCTACGCCAAGACTGCAACCTAAACTTTCCTTCCAATATCTAGAAACTGTTCGCTAGGCACGACCTTACGTTTTCGCTTCTCGGGTGCGACGCGAAGCTCCCAGCGGCGCGGCCTTGAAATAACCAACCTCGGTCTGAGGACGCCGTCCCCTCCACAGAACTGCTCGCTCTTCCGTCGAAGTCTCGTTGTTCACCAGCACGTGCCCACCGTCTCGTATTCAGTTGAAACTTTTTTCGTATGCTCAGATAGAATTGTATTGGCGACGAATTCTTTTAAATTGAGCACTACAGATTTACAAGAGCCACTATTACGACGATAAACGAAATTAACGAGAGAAAAAATAAACTGAAAATAAAAGAAACGAATTCATTGGTTAGTTCATGCCTATTCATTACTTCTCAAATTGCAAAATTAAAATGTTTCACTTCGTCTCTTTCTTTGAGAATACGTTTATATCAATTGTAAGGAGATAATTACCTCTTCTAGTCTTCTTGAAGAGTTTTTCATAGAATGCCTTCCTGTAGTCCGTTGCAGCACAAGTTCCCGTCTTGTGGTCGGCACGTCCGAACTGGTCCGCTGTTGTCTAGAGAAAGAGCGACTTTTTCTCCGTCAACTACAGGGCTCACCCGATCTAACGTGGCGATCTCTATTGATCTCTTTAGGTAATTGTTACCTTCTCATATCATTCCGCGTTGGCGCGCGTTCAAACAGCTGGTCTCTTTTCAGGACATTAATGTGACCCGCTTTCCGAGGCTTCGGGGGAAACGGATGGTCACAATACATGTGATTATGTTACTAGATTTTTTTAATTTGATCAAATGAAAAATTCAATTCAGAAATCTAGTTTCATTTTTTACACCAAGAATGATGGGCTTGTTTTACGTACATCAAAAACCAGCATAATTTTAGCTTGTTACATATTTTTACACTTATAAACCAAATTTCAGTGCAATAGCATGAAAATTGTTACACAACTTTTTTATATAGAAAAATATTGAAAAAAGAAATGCGAGAAAACTTCTAGAAGGCCGTTTCTACGTAATTCTCCTGGAACTTCGTAGAGATTTTTGTCTTTCCATTATTCCAATTCACTAATTTGTAAGTGACGCGATGTTAGGATGTAATATACGTATAATTGGAATATGATATATCCAAACTAATCAGAAAAGTACTGAAAAGAAACTTCTAATCAAGAAAACACTGCCGAGGAATAGAAAACTTCTCTCACAATACCGAGCTCGCACGTGGAATACATAAACAAACAGGTATGTTTAACTCAGGCACTGCTCATTTCAAAACGGCATTTACTAACAACAAATTCTATAAGCTTGTCAGTGTATTATATAAAAAGACGTATTGCTATATTCAAGAGAAGATTTTTCAGAACGATTGACACTCATACCTTTTTTCAGAACGACAGTTACACTGATACCTTCGTAATTAGCTCATTTTAGTATTTGTTTTGACTTTTAAGTATATAAGTTGACTACAATTGCGCACAAAGCTTTCAGTGCTTCAAACAAGGTGGTAGTTTTATATTTAGAAGACAAATAGGCGTTATAAAACATTAATTGTGCGAAGAATTCCAAAAGCGGTGCCGAATAGAGAGTGCCGGGACGAGGTATTTAAACGCCGGGTCATTTAAAAAAGGTCCTGTAACGTCATTGTGCTATAATTTTCCAAAATATATACATTGTTGTAAAGCACAATTGTTGACTTTTTAGACAAAAAATTACATTTCTTCAATTTTCACCAAAAAATCACCCATGGGTCCCCTTCAGTATTTAGTTGTATGGTTTCCTATTTCCCCTGCGAAAAACAATATAGTTTCCTTCTGTCCAGTTTATTTTTGGAACGTCGCGTCCGTCCGTGCCTCCGTCAGTGCCTCCGTCCGTCTTTAGTTTGAAAAATGGAGAAGCGATTGTTTTCGACGCCCTGGAAGTACGTATTTAAAGCAGAGGTATTTTCTTAATAAAATCTACCCTTCAATATTAGATATATATTAATGTCATTCAAAATTCACAAAGGCTTAAACATACTACGGTTGCAGTTTTCCTACATTAAATGAGGATTAACAACGGTTGAATAGGAGGAAACTTGCCGAAAACACGTTTAGTTCACCACAATTTCCACAAGGAGAACCGAGAATTCCAACCGCGGATGCCCAGATGTACCATCTGGAAAGACCCAGACAAAGGAAGGCCCGGCAGTGAAGGGTGCAACGAGAGGCAGAGGACTCACTGATTATTTCGTGTTTCCGGGCGCGTTAACCGCAATGATTACTAATCACGTAACTGTAACAAATATTATAACTCTGGCGTTCCTCTCCACGACAATGACACGTGTGTCTCCCCTCTTTTGACATGTGAGGTAGCGTAGTACATATGAATGGGTGTGTGAGGGGTGAGGAGAGCACAGAGATGAGGATGGAAAGATCGCGCGCGCTCCGTAGCCCGTGTACTTCCCTGGCACTGACCTGGTATTGAAGAGAGAAATCACGGAAAACTACCTATAATACAAGCCGACCGTTTGAATTCACCTCCAGACAGCAGCCGAATTCGACCTAGCTATGAAGCTAGTGTCGGAAATCCGCCAGTCTGTTCTTCCTTCGTTCTTTTCGTTCGTCAGCACGTCGTTCCGTCAGTCGTTCCGTCAGTCGTTCCGTCAGTCGTTCCGTCAGTCGTTCCGTCAGTCGTTCCGTCAGTCGTTCCGTCAGTCGTTCCGTCAGTCGTTCCGTCAGTCGTTCCGTCAGTCGTTCCGTCAGCCGTTTCGTCAGCCGTTCCGTCAGTCGTTCCGTCAGTCGTTCCGTCAGTCGTTCCGTCAGCGGTTCCGTCAGCCGTTCCGTCAGCCGTTCCGTCAGTCGTTCCGTCAGCCGTTCCGACAGTCGTTCCGTCAGTCGTTCCGTCAGTCGTTCCGTCAGTCCTTCCGTCAGCCGTTCCGTCAGCCGTTCCGTCAGTCGTTCCGTCAGTCGTTCCGTCAGTCGTTCCGTCAGTCGTTCCGTCAGTCGTTCCGTCAGTCGTTCCGTCAGTCGTTCCGTCAGTCGTTCCGTCAGTCGTTCCGTCAGTCGTTCCGTCAGCCGTTCCGTCAGCCGTTCCGTCAGCCCGTCAGTCCGTCAGTCCGTCAGTCGTTCCGTCAGTCGTTCCGTCAGTCCGTCAGCCGTTCCGTCAGTCGTTCCGTCAGTCGTTCCGTCAGTCGTTCCGTCAGTCGTTCCGTCAGTCGTTCCGTCAGTCGTTCCGTCAGTCGTTCCGTCAGTCGTTCCGTCAGTCGTTCCGTCAGTCGTTCCGTCAGTCCCGTCAGTCGTTCCGTCAGTCCGTCAGTCGTTCCGTCAGTCGTTCCGTCAGTCGTTCCGTCAGTCGTTCCGTCAGTCGTTCCGTCAGTCCCGTCAGTTCCGTCAGCCGTTCCGTCAGCCGTTCCGTCAGCCGTTCCGTCAGCCGTTCCGTCAGCCGTTCCGTCAGCCGTTCCGTCAGCCGTTCCGTCAGCCGTTCCGTCAGTCCCGTCAGTCGTTCCGTCAGTCGTTCCGTCAGCCGTTCCGTCAGTCGTACCGTCAGCCATTCCGTCAGTCGTTCCGTCAGCCGTTCCGTCAGTCGTTCCGTCAGCCGTTCCGTCAGTCGTTCCGTCAGCCGTTCCGTCAGTCGTTCCGTCAGCCGTTCTGTCAGTCCTTTCGTCAGCCGTTCCGTCAGTCGTTCAGTCAGTCGTTCCGTCCGTTCATTAATCGTTCCGTTCCGTCTGTTTATCAGTCGTTCTGTTTCGTCCGTTCATCGATCGTTCTATAGAATATAGCAAATAATGCTTGTAAAAATGGAGCAGGTCCTATTTTCAGTAAAACGTGTGAATTTTCACTTAAGCCTGCGGCCATTCCCCGGTTGAGAGGCCGCGCAGCGAATCCGCGCAAGGCCGCAGCCGCGGGGCCGTCGCCCGCCAGCGCAGTCCCCGGCGAGAAGCGCGCCTGGCTGCGGCGCGGCGGCAGTGGCCCTCGGCGGGCCGCCGGCTCCCTGCCGCGTTGCCGACCCGTCCTTTCCCCGTCCCCTGCCCCGCCGCGCCCCGCCGCGCCCCGCCGAGCCCCGCCGCGCCCCGCCGCGCCCCGCCGCCCCCCGCCGCCCCCCGCCGCGCCCCGCCGCGCCCCGCCGCGCCCAGTCCCGCCGGGGGCTTCTCCGCCGCTCGATCAAGATGTCCGGTGGGGCGTGCCCTCGGCCCGCCGCTCGCCCTTTCGCCCCCGCGACCTCTGCGACGACCGCCCGCCCCCGCGCGCCGGCCTTCGCTCGTCGTCCGGTCGTCCGCCCCGCCCACGCCGCGCGATGTCACGACCCTGCTTCCACCTGGACCATCGCCCGGCCGACCACCTGTCTCGACGCATTTGCCTCGCCGGCTCCTCCCTGAATGAGGTCGCTCCTGGACTAATGAGCGGCGGCAGGACGTGGAAGAGGTGCTCGCTACGTGCCGCTACATTGAATTCCGTCTCTTGGCGAATGTTGTTTCATTTGATTTGATTTATTTGCGTCAAAAAGAGGAAAACTGTATGTGACGTACATGAGAAAAGTATAAATCTGCGCTCGTTTTCTTCAGCTCGAGAAACCCGTTCCCAATATTTTACTATACATAACTGAATGATGAATAAATACAAAAATGTGAGGTAAGCAACATTTAAAAGCTGGACAATTTCCCTCTCGATTTACAAAACCCTAGTGCCATTGTAAATGACTACGGATTTGAGTTTTATAATATACATAAGAACAGTAGCATACATCCCAATCTGTACTAGCAAAAGAAGAGCACAACAAAACGTGTGCATAGTGAAGCTACATTAGTAACATTATCACGTGTAAGCAAAAGGACATTAAACGTTTGCTAACTGGATTAGGGAAACTGATCGAGAAACCTCATCGAAATGGCGGTAATCGACCCTAAAGCCGAAGTACATAACTTGTTACAGACATATTTTGTATTTTCAAAAGTATGCAATGTTATCAAATTCATTACATACCATTGTTAAAATAATATTACTTTCCGTTAAGATTGTAAGAAAAGCTCATAATTGTGTAGAAACAGTTACGCAGTAGAAAAGATTTTACTTGACAATTAAAATTGTCTGCCGATTTTTATAGTTTTCTGTCATCTGGCAATATGTTGTACAGTAGCGAACATGTGGGTTTCTGGTAGTGAACTGTTGCTACTGATGAGTATGATTCCTAGAACTTGTTTTGTAACTATATTTATTGCATGAAAGTATGTTACCAACGTTAAGCAAGTCCTTTTTTTTCAAGAACTATAGATTTGCAATGTAGAACGCGAACTATAGATTCAAATAAACAACCAAGGCAATGATAAGATACCATACTCAATGAGAGAGGGTTGCAGATATCATACGGATAGCATTCGCTCGTACATTGTTTCTGCAATCTGGGTACTTAAGGAAAATGATACCATATCTTAGGCGGGAATGTTCATTTGCAAAATACACGCAATGGGCTGACTGAGAAGAAGCCCATACACGCAGAAGACTGACGGAGTTAGAAAGAATTCTGAATACGTAACATAATGAACTTAATTTAGTGTTCAATACATTTGTATGGATATTCAATTTCAGGTTGGACTGAATTGAGGTATCCAGAAATTTTCTAATCTTAACATCAACTAATAGCATAGTGTTAATTATCAATAGCGCATGATATTGCCTATTTGAAATGCGAAACTGCATTGAAATCGAATTTCTTTGTTACATTCTTTTGTTGTTGTTGTTGTTGTTGTTGTTGTTGTTGTTTGTATGAACTGTTACTTTGCAATAATGAAACCAATTTGAATTATTTGAAACTCTACTATCGTATCATCAGCAAACATATTTTTTTCGTTTCTCATGGAGGAGGGCATATCGCTTATGTATAGTACACACTCTAAGACGGATCCCTGAGAAGTTCATGATCAATTGCAAAGAATTTTCGTGCCGTCATGGCAACGTGGTTTTTCTATTATTTGCGATTGATGTTAAAGGTTGGAGGATATCCATTTTAGTGCAATTTAATATGAAGATAATTTTCAAAGGCTATGGTCAACATGAAAACCTTTCGAAAGATCGAAAAATATTTCGAAAGATGCATCATAGATTTAATCCATTTTTTCTTCATAAACGAGCATCGAAAATATGAGTTAATTGGTTTATAAAGACAGCCGCACAAGTTTGTAATAAATCCGGAAATTCATCTAAACCGGACGAAAATTTATTTTTTTAATTGACAAACTATTCTGAATATTTCACTGAAGAAATTCCAGAAACATCGTGCCGAATTTTTTGATGAATTCGTTGTTACGTCTATTTTAATATTTTAATGTTTGCAATATATATGAAAAACAAATTTTCTTTGGGAAATACGTTGCACAATTCAATTCTCACTTGTTTACGTTACGTAGATACAAGGCTGATCCATTTCCTGACTACCGGGCGTGGCATTACGAATCCATATCTATCTTACATTAACCTTCTGTGTAGGGCCTATATTTAGATATTACATGTGATCTACTCACTATTGAATTATTAATCGAGAGCTAAATTATTACAGGTCTTTAGTGTGCAAACTACGAACCACACCATAAGGATTTGCGTTTGCGGCACACTCTCCATTCACCGCTCACCAACGCTCAGTTATCTTTCACCAATTTCCTGCTTCTCCCTTCCCGGAAATGAAAAACACGAGCTTTTCCCTAAGCATTCGCATATAAAATTCCCAGACCAGTATGACGTTGCGAACAACATTAAAGATGCAACTTACATCCAATCCCCGTATGAAACAATATCAGTTCAAGATCGATATGCATAGGCGTGCGCTGCCTAAAACACGAGTGTGACAAAACTTTATTTCTGATTCTCTTATTTACCATTATTTTCTTAATTATTAAGAATTTTTTTACTAGGAAATACATGAAACATACAACACAGAATGAAATTCTAACATTAATGATACAAATATTAATCAACTGCTAAAGGCATCAATACTGTAAGTACAATGCAAGTTTTTCGTACGTGAGATTGTGGGGATCTTACCATGCCGGATGGTGAGATACGACGCCGACCTACCTGTCGGCTAGCGAGGTTTGCATCAATCAGGTATCCCATCAGCGGGACACCAGCAGCTTGTCCAAGTCGGGACAAGCTCTAAGCTCCCATTCGGTCTCTCGGTATGAATAGTAGTGTAGTGCACGTAAATATGAATGTAAGGGGTAGGATAGGACAAAGAATGGGAAGAACAGATCACATGCAGTATGAACTCCGTGTGATCTACAACACCACGCGTTGCTTGTTTTGTCAGGGGGCTATTACCCCAGGGTGGGCACCTATGGCTTCATGCCTTTATCCTCACCCCCCGCCGACACACAAGTACGCCGACAGGCTGACATTCAGATCCAACCGGAACCCAGTTTGTCCTGTCGGCAACCTCCCCATACAATGCCTGGGAAAGGGCAGACCTGCCAGCTCAGAGCTCCTAGCTATCCAGGCTCGAACCAGAGTCAAAGCAATGCGCTACTTGTACATGCGCCGGGAACAAGTTCCTTCCTCTTTGCCCAGAGTATTGGGCCACTGCCACGACGAAGCCGAGAGCCCAACTGGGGGCCACCCGATCTAAGGTTCGAGCGACTCGGAACCTCCATCCAGTTTCCCCATCCCGTTTGCCTACACTTTAGGCTATCGACGTGGGTACAGCCGGAACCTGGGCAACCTGACGGGTGGTATCAGTTTTCCCGCTGGACATCTACATGGAGGATGCAGACGAAGAGCATCCTCCACCCGATTCTGCCCAAAGGTCCACGCGCCATAGGACCAACTGGTGGGTAATCGGGCGCACCCGGCTACCAGAGCTTAGCATCGCCTTCTCACTGCCTGCACATTTAAGCTAATGACGTGAGCAACGCCGCGAGACTCATGGTCCGGTTGGTCGTTTACAACACTCTACCAGAGACCAGGACAACCTCTGCCATCGTGACCCCCCTTGCGGGGAAGATCACGTGCAGTCCGTGACCCGTTTGATAGGGTACTGCTCCGGCGTTTGTGAGCTATTTGATCGGAGAAACCACGAAAAACTACCGATCAGAACAGCCGGCCGTCATCAGAACACGTTTTATTTCTTATTTATTTTGATTAATCGTCGTCTCTATTACGGGGCCCAGAGTGTCGTCGTGCTTAGGGCCCAATGCGATGTTCATCCGGCCGTGGTTCGGGCCGTGTGTTGTTACGTCCCAAGCTGCCCTCCGCGGCGTTTCATCTCCATTCCAATCGCATTCTCAGCTGTTCGGACGCACTCGTCGCGTTCCGTCGGCCGCGAGCGGGCTCAACGACCGCTTGACACCGCCGCTGCGCCTCGCAACGATGACAAACGCTACGCGAAAACGTAATCGACATGTCACGGAAATCATTCTTCATTTCTTTCTCATCTCGGGAACCATCGGAACAACACACACAAACACACACCAGTATCGCATTCATAACACCAACAAGACTGATTTTGGCACGGTTGCAATTAAGACCACCCACATGGTTCATGGAAAGGTTTCTTTATTAAGCTAGGAATTCTACTAATTTGTTGTTTCTTAATTTGCAAACCGATTTTTTAATTTTTTTTCTCAAAAAACGCTTGCACCAGGGTGAGAACATTTTCATCTAATTCAAATGGCAATAAGTATACGTAAAGACCGGATTTTCGTGCAGTACAACACTCTAAAACGTGCAACAAAAACACCGAAACGTGCAAACACATGCAATAGAAAATATCAAAACTTTGCAAAATGGTGTTATGTAGCTCAAAACTCCAGTTAATCCACTGATCAACTAATTTTGCACTGGGATGAGAAATGAATGGAATATTATGGTTTTAGATTTTTTATTAGTGTTATTAACATTGTACATATGATTAAACAGATTAAATTAGGATAAAAGTAGAAAAATTAAATACAAAATTAAAAAATAGAAAAATATCTTCAAAAACCGAAAAAAATAAGATATACAAGAAATCTTAATTTATTTCATTCTATTTTATTATTCTGTACATTTTCAAATTATTTTCTGAGAAATTATATCGTCCATCATCTAATATGCATCAGACAGGAAAACTTCGATCTCCACTTACTTGTCCACGTGCTTTTCTTCAACGAGTTAAAAATGTAAGGTATAAATCGATATAATTTAGAAATATCTTATAGCCAGCCCTTTTTTCAATACCGCTCTGTACAGGGTCTACAGGGACAAACCTTGAAAGCCAACCTTTTCAAACTCACAAATACTCCGAGAGTTTCTCACAAATACACCGAGACATCTCTCCACTCAGAATTCATCTCACAAACCTCTCAAAAATATTACTCTCTCCTCCTAGCATGTCCCAACACTCCAATATTCAGTCTCGGTCAAAACGCTCATCATCCTTCACGCATTAGATCCAGATTCTCAAAGACCTCTTTCATCCTCCCTAATTCATAATAATTATTCGCCATAATTTCCCACAAAACACACCCCTCCACTTCTAAACAATAAATGCAAACTTCCCTAAGTCAAGTTATACAAATATGAAATTTCAAAAATAGGGAAGGGTTATACCGAGACCCGCATTTCCCTGAGGATGGCCAAGTAAATTCATTGTATGTAACATTGTACCCGTCAAAATCCCCAAAAGACGAAAGTCGAACGGGAAGAAATAATATTTTTTTAAAAAAAGGGTCTATCTTCCCAATAACATTCATTAATTCAATTAATCATACATCCGTTTAATATTCCCGAACATTTCGTTGACTAAGCGGCCGCAACCAAGGGGCGCGGACCGAGTTAGTAGCAACACTGCCTATCCCCACTCCTAAATGCAATTCCTCGGAAATTTTAATTAGACAATAGGCATTATGAAAGTATGAAAGTTACAGACGTTTGTTTCACACGGCAACAAAATGCACAATTGATACATACTAAACGGTACTCGGGTATTATAGTACCCGATTAATTCTACCAAACATATGATATAGTACAGATAAGTACTGAACGAAGTACATCCTTTCACGATCAAACATATTTTTTACGTAATAAAAAATACCGCCGAGGGCCTCTTGTCGCCGTGACTGACGCGGGGCCCCCAAGCAGGCGCCACCTCCCCGCCGTCAACTGATTGCGGAATGTCCTCGGGGCAATTAATTTTTTTCTCCGCGCGGGCTGCCGAGCATCAGCAGTCGGTCCATAGGGAGAAGAACGGAAACGCTCCATTGCTGGGCGCCCGCCGCCGGCGGCTGCCGCGACCACGCTGTCCTTCATAATCGTCCAACCTCGGCTGGCCTGGGACGGAGGCGCTGACGAGACAGGAGGCAAACGCCACCAGTGTTCTTCTACATATCGTTTTCTTTATAGCTATATATCGTTTCCTGTGTATCGCTTTCACAATTACCTTCATGTGGATTTCGTGTTATTGCCCTATATTGGATAACGACGAACCATAAAAATCGTTCTCAACTACTGGTGATACAAGAGCACATACTTTCTCGCAGTACTTCTAAATTTGCTCTTTTCGAAAATTTAGAAACTGTAATGAAAATGAGATCTGCGGCATTCGTTTCAGCGTTCGTTGTTCTATCCATGGAACAAGATTTATCAATTTCTTCGTTACCAGGGCCCGGCAATAAAAATTTTTTTTGATCGAAAATTCACCGTTTATCGGCCCACGATTACAATATTTTGACTTCTCACAAACGGCTCAGGTGGCTCAGAGCACGAATCCATGTTACTACCGTGCTCTTGACGAAGAGATTCTAGAGTTCGAGTCCCAACAGTGGTAGGAGTTTCGACACTGCGTAAATAGGTAGGTCGAATTCAGTCGCTGTCTGGAGGAGAATTCTAGCAGCCGGCTACTCTGATCGGTGGTTTTCCATGATTTCACATATCAACTCCAGATGAAATGTCAGAGCAGTACCCTAACAAACGAGCCACAGGCCGCGCGCCATGTTTCCTTCCTCTTCCTTGTCCTATCTTCATCCCGTACTTACACACACTTACATGCACTACATTACTACATGACGGAAGACGAGTAGAGAACTTAGAGTTTGCCCCGATTGAGACGGCGCCCCGCTGGTGTGAGATACCTAGTGAGGGAAATCCCCGCAAGCTGTCGGGTAAATTGGCGCATGATCACGTCATCCAGCAGGGGCAGATACTCCTCCTTCCGAGGAAAAACATGCTCTACACTTAGTGGAATACACAACCTTAGACGTTGACGCGCGCGGAATCACTAATTAGTCAATTATCTCACGAAGTAAGGGTGAGAAAACAAAACGTAGAAATGCCCTACTGAAACCGTTCTGGGATGAGACACGCTCAAGGGCCAGTTGGAGAGCTTCTGAATACGTTCACAAATACTGAAATAACATAGAATAGGATACAGTACACAGTTCTTTACATATCAGAATATAAAATGTTCACACGTCCTTTTTCATAGGTAAGCCAAAGACACTGGAGTCACAGTTGACAAGCTGCGGCGACTGCAATGAAGTTGGCGCCACGGGGCACCGGTTGGCAACAACAATCGCCGTCTGCCCCGTGGCCATTTATGAAGCGAAGAGCAACGAAGCGGCCGCAGAACTCAGATGCCGCCGCGGGCGCCCGAACGCCTCTCCCGAACCCACGACTTCGACGAAAACTCGTCGCAAAGGCGACGACGTTAATTGGATGAACTTCGTTACGCAAACTTAAAGACCTCATTCTGGGGGAGATAGCAGCTCGTTTATAATAATCTTATTTCCACAAAAGAAGGGAGAATGGCGAGTTGATCTTCAGACACCTTTTGGGGAGAAAAGTTGATACGATTTGTGGAAAAGTTCGTTTCGATTCAAGTCCCATTATCAAGATCCCAGAATAAAGTAAAAGGAGATATCCCAAATTCCTAATTCTAGAAATTCTTTTAAGGGAAGGTCACTGTTGCATCACCGGGATCTAAATTAAAATTGGTTCACTAGCAAAAACACAAAAACATTCAATTACGAGACATGAAGTTCCCTGGGTAACACATGGCCTCATTAAATCCCATATTCTATAACCTTATAATCCAACAACAAATTGTTTTGTTTAGGTCAATAATACACACATCCCTATTTTGCAAGAAAATGGCTCATTAAATAATTACACAGAGAGCTAAAGATGACAATGGGGCAAAAGGCCGAAATCGAAACGTATTGTGAAATTCTCTCTCGACTTCATTTTTGGCCAATTATTTTCCACAGTAATCGGAGAGAGACAAGAAGAGTAATGAGAAAAAGACAGAGAAGAAAGATAAGGTAGGAATGAGGGAAAAGCGAGAGAGGGAGGAGAGTGGTGTGAAAGAGGAGAAAGGTGTGAGAGAGAAGAGAAATGCGTGAGAAAAAGGAGAAAGGTATGAGAGAAAGGAGAAAGGTGGGAGGGAGAGGTACAAAGAGGTAATAGGATGAGTAAGAGAAGTAGAACGATGTAAGAGAGGGATGAGGGATGCAATAGAAAGGAGAAAAGTGGAAGATAGAAAGGTGAGAGCAAGAGGAGCAAAGTGTGAAAGCAAGGTGTTAGAAGGAGGAGAAATGTGAGAGGAAGATGAGAAACGTCGAGAAAAGAGGAGAAAGGCGGGAGTGTAGAAAATTGCGAGAGAGAAGAAAGGCAAGAGAGAGAGGAGAAAGGCGCGCGCGCGCAAGCGAGAGAGAGAGAGAGAGAGAGAGAGTAGAAAGGTATGAGAGAGGGGAGAAAGGTGTGAGAGATAGGAGAAATGTGGAAGAGACATGAGAAGGTGGGAGAGAGAGAAGGTGGGAGAGAGGAGAAGGTGAGAGAGAAAAGATGGTGCAATGAAGACGAGAACGGTAGGAGAGAAAGAGGAGAAAGAGAAAGGTGGGAAAGAGGAGAAAGGTGAGGGAGAGGAGAAAGGTGAGAGAAAGGAGGAAGGTGGGAGAGAGGATAGAGAGGAGAACGGTGAGAGAGAGGAGAACGGTGAGATAGATTGATTGATTGATCGATTGGTTGATCGATTGGTTGATCGATTGATTGATAGATATGCTGTATTTGTGCCGTAGGTTTAACACATGCTTTGCCGAATAAGTCTACACAAATTATACCGTGAGTATAGTGTTAACATAATCAATTTAAACACACTACAAATACACACTCGTAATTGAAGACGCAAAGACACCGACATCAATAAACACTCAGAAATTAGACAATTTAAATATGCAATATATGACTTTCAAATATGTTTTAATTCTAAGGATGTTCATTGTACTTCTCAAAGACATACTTGGATATTCATTAAATATTTGAATATTCTTTCCTTAAAAGTTCTCAGGAGCGGGGCACATTTAGTTCGCAAAGGCAACTTGGTCCACTTATCCATTGCAATTATTGGAAAAGAAATCAGGTTCCATCAATTCTATTGTAGGCTAAAATTATCATTACATCCTGTAAGAATTTTGGGCGTAACGATTTGTCAAATGTAATGTAGATGTAGCTTGGACCCTCATAACACAGAATTTTGTGAGTTTGGAGTATCATAATGTATGCTCTTTGAAGTGGGAAGCTTAACCGGTGCAATTCACCAAATTGGATGTTATTTGCTCATCATGTATCAATCTAAAAATGGATCTCATGCACGAATTCAAAGCTCAGTGTACCTTACGTATTTATTTTTGTGTATTATTTATATTATATATATATATATATATTTATTTATTTATTTATTTATTTATTTATTTATTTATTTATTTATTTATTTATTTATTTATTTATTTATTTATTTATTTATTTATTTATTTATTTATTTATTTATTTATTTATTTATTTATTTATTTATATACTCGACGTTAAAAGAGTTAAAAACTGTGTATGACGTACTATGGGGAGAAGTGTATTCTGTGCAGTTTTCTTAAGTTCTGAGATCCCTACCTACACACTCACACATATATAAGTTGAATTCTAAATACAAATGAAAATCAGCGTTTCCATCTGTATTCACAATGAGCTTAATTCTGATACCTAAAGATGACTAACGCTACGTCAAGTGTTATAGTTACAGACATCAGTATTATTTGAAAACATGTTTTATGTAATTACATTCATACTAAAACATTATTTTTAATACACACACGTGCTTCTTAGAAATAAATAGACAAACAGATAAATAAATAAATAAATCCGAAGAGACGCTAACTCTCAGCCGGTCCACCTCCCTCTCCTCAGTCGCCGCCACGTCGTCGCGTGGCTTGCGAACGGTGCAGGCGCGGGCGGAGGGCGGGGCGCCTTGGCGGCCGACGACGCCTCTGCCCTGGGGAAATGAACGCGCGCCACCCTGGGAGAAGGATCGCCTCCATTCCGCGCGGCCTACCCCTCCTCCGCCCCCGCCCCCCGTGGACCCCGCGCCCTGCCACGCCACGCCACGCCGCACCGCGCCGCGCCGCGCCGCGCCTCCTCGCTTTGACTAACGACACGCACTTCGCTGCACTTTGCCGCTCCGCGGAAACGCTTGTAGCGACAAACGCGCGAACTGCGGAAGCGCCCGTCAGCCATTACGCAACGTGGCGCGCGCGCCCTAAGACGGGAACACGTGTAGGGTGTTAAAAACGCCGCGTTCAGCGCACGCCAGTCGAGACAGCACGGGACGGCATGGGATGAGACGGGACGGACGAGAAGACACGACCGGGAGCGGTAGCTCAGTGCATCAACTGATGCTACTGCAGCGCCTCTGACCGGGAGGTCCTAGATTCGAGTCCTGACGGCGGCAGGATTTTCGACTAGGTTTTCAGCTAGGTCGAATTCAGTCGCTGTCTGGAGGAGAATTCTAGCGGCCGGCTGCTCTGATCGGTAGTTTTCCGTGATTTCTCCGATCAACACCAGGCGAATGCCGGAGCAGTACCGTAACAAACGGGCCACAGACCGCGCGCGATCTGTTCTTCCCATTCTTTGTCCTATCCTCTCCCCTAACACACGCACTAACACACTAACATGCACTACACTACCGCATATCCCGGGAGACTGGTCGGGAGCTTAGAGCTTGTCCCGGCTGGGGCGGTGCCCAGCGGGTAGGAGAGTCCTGGTTTGGGGGAAACCCCACTAGCCGACGGTAGGTCGGCGCCGGATCTCGCCATCCAGGGGATCACCGCCATTTCACGAGAAAAAAACATGCACTACACTAACGGAACTAATGACCAGAGCAGTTGACGCGCCCAGAAACACGAAAAAATCAATCAATCAATCAACGAGGAGACACGACGCGCGGATTGTGAGTCAGTCGCAGTGGACTTACGGGGGCGGCTGCGTTAAATGAGGTCACGCAAGAACTCTCTTCCTTCCTTGTAAAATGCAAAATGAAGTTTCCGTCTTATCTATGACTAATTGGAATTTTCTTACCTTGAAATTGATGCACTGCTAAGTTTGGTCAAATGTGAGACCGATGACCGCCGGCTTCTAATCGTGATTTTCGATCATTTTTTCTTTGCGATGACATTTTGCTTGGTCCTGTAAGATAAAATAAAGAATGTAAATTCATTTCAATTGAATATTTGAAAAATAAATATCGTTTTCAGATATGGATCTAAAAGATATGTACCGACCCGTATGATAATTGACACTACTTTTTAGAGAGAAATCGTCGAAAATTGTTTTGTGAACCGAGTTATTGAGTGTTACATAAATTTCGGTGTGTGCTGTACCCTGTATCTGTCAAACGTACCCTACTCAGAACGCTTTCGAGACAAGGAAGGCCGTTGGAATAAAAGCCTAAATTCTTATACCTTTCCTCTACGGTCACGGAAATTCTTGCATAAAGTTGAACCTGTGTTGTTTTTACACACTGTATTGTTTTTACATAAATAGAATTTCGATTATTCACAGGACGGAAATCTGAGAAATTGACGGAGAATATGGAAGTTTTCGAATTTGTTTACAATATTTGACATGCATTGACTTACAAGTTAAAAAGCAAAGAATGTGGAGATCAGAGAAAATAAAAATAAAAAAAATTACATCAACATGACACGAATAATTATTGGAAATAGTAATGCGTAAATCCCACTTCCCATGAACTACATGTTCTTCTCTTAATACAGCTCAAGATCTCACTTGGATCTATCCCAGAGGAAACATCCACATAATTATTCTAGCAGACAGTATCAATTCATTTTCTTTTGCCTTGCATCCATTGCAGTCAAGCATTAATATACTAGGAATCTTCATTCATAATTGGCTGTCTAGAGAACATGATTTATTTTCTTGTCTTCACCTACCGGCTTGATTTGTGAGTTTTCGCTCCTGACAGTAATAAGCTGATAATATTATAATGATAACAATCTAACAAATTGGGTGGTGTGTTACAACTGCCTCAATTACAATAACCGTTGTTTCAACGCTGGCGACTGTTTCTACCGTCTATCTATAAACTCGAAAATAAGATAAAACAAATGTAGAATGTGTTCCTCTAAAATTATACATTTAAAAACATTTTTTTAAAAATTTCCTGACATGCATCCTTAAAAGCGTCATCACTGTGTAAGGTGATCCGGAGAGCGTTCAGCCTACGAAACTTTACATTGTAATTTATTTTACTTGATAGTGTACACTTTTATCTTCCACATAAACCCCATTTGATGATGCTTCGTCGATTTTAGTCATTGTTGAATAAAATTTAGTCAGGACGTGCTTGTCAGAAGAAGGTGCCATAGGGGGTCCAGGATTTGAAAATACTGATGTATTTTTACATTGAAGAATTCTACAGAATTTTATCTTTCAAACAAGCTTGATTCATTTCTTTTACTCTGTTCTAAGTTGGTGGTTAGTCAATAAAAATCAAACGTTGCACGGTGAAGCTTTCTCCGGAAATTTCACAGTTGATATCTTTATGTTGAAATAAAAGAAACATTTTCTTGAAAAAATTAGAAACTTTTAAAAACATCTATTATGTAATTCAATTTATACTAAAACATTATTTTCAATATATGCTCATAAGTTTTAGAAAACGACGGAAGAATTCAAAAAACAGTAATTTTAAAATAACTGTAAACCGAATAATGTTTGTTTAATGTGATTGAAAACGTTTAGTGTGAGTATAAACTCTGAACTTTGTGTTGGCAAGTTATAACTTCACAAATAAAATTGTATTCGAAAAAAATGTCCTTCAACAATGTTACTTTAACATGGGGAAAATCCGTTTGCTCTTCCAACTTCCCTTAAGATGCCGGCGAAGAACAAAATTAAAACAAAATACAAAATTATATAATTTTATGATATTTTCCACAAATATTCTTCATGTAATTGGAAATGTATTTGAATGAATATATGAAATCTATTTTAATCTATCTGAATGTAATTGGAAGGACATGTAATTGGAAATCTATTTGATAGATTTTACTTAATTCTTTCAATTCAATAAACATCGTCGTTCAGAGATGATTATATCAGAGTTTCAGAAGCAACATATATTTTTATATGTACGCCTTATCAGAGAACTATCAGTAAAGCAAGCCGTAATGTAAAGTAAACTTGTATTACTAACAGTAATGCAAGGAGTATTACTGAATTTAAATTTGAGGCAGGGATTTTACGAAGGTTTCATTTTATCCTCAGAAAAGTGGGAATGTATTGACAAAGTTCTACGAACTGTGTCCAATGAACACTAAAACAACGTGCTTTACCCAACTTTAGTTAATGGCGGTTCCCATCACGAAAGTCCAGTGCAGGCATAATTCACTCCGCTTTTAAGGAATGAAACATGCAAATTTGCCGAAATTCGTCAACGAGAGTAATCTTTTCCGCCATATATCGCCAGAACTCTTACTTAAAAATGCGTCGGCAAATTGAGGAAGTTTGGAAATAGTGCTCAAGCTCATGGGCACTTCAGCCTCTCCGCAACCACACTGCCACCAGTTAACGTCTTCTCTGAGCACCACCACTTCAGCAACGGCCATCAAACTCAGATACTCGCAAAGTCGTTTTACAGCGTAACACTCTGAGTACTGGATTACGCGCGTGCTTTTCCTCAACTGTTTTAATATGCTATAGGACTAATAAATTAAAACCAGATTTTTCAGTTTTACGGAAAAACAACCCACATTTTTTAATCATATCTTAATTAAAAGTATATTCTTAAGGAACTACAAGTAATTGCAAACATTTTCTTATCAAATCTTGTCACAACACCGTCAAAGCGTCAAAACGCAGCAAACATGTTTAACAAAACCACACAAAATTGTTTTCCAAACACAGCACGCCCACTGCAGAAGACAACAAATAAAATACTTTTGTACAGCTCTGCTACCAATAAAATATGTTAAAAAGATAGTCTCACGAATACTGTGTATATCTATCTAGATCTAACTAAAGATAGATAGATAGATAGATAGATAGATTAGATAGATAGATTAGATAGATATTTAGTTAAACAATTCTTTACATGCTAAAGTACAAAGCAAATAAACCAAAAGTGTTGACTGATTTCGTGTGGTACTAGATGTTTCAATAGTTTTCCAAAACATCTACATTCTGTCCCTGGGTTCCACGGCCAGCAATGTTGCTGCTTTCGTGCACTTACCACGAATTGAAGTTAAAACAGAAAACGGAAACGATGACATATGTGTAAAGCCAAACAATATGTTTGCCTTTTGCATAACCAGGTCTGATGCAAATGCTCTCGGCTGGAATCAGTTATTCCGAACGACGATGTTGGTCCGCAATGTTTCTGGTCCAAAACTGAATGACCAAAGCCTTTTAAGTCTTTGGTTGTGATTGGAAAATATTTTCAACAAGCACAAATTTTTCTCCGCGCCGCGACACGAACTAACGTCCATCGACTTGCGCCTCGCTGTGCGATTTTCAAATACAACACACTGACACTATGATGGACTCACTTGGGCTGATACTTAAAATCCTAATTGACTTTCCCATTATTTCCAACACATAACTTTCGAAAATTCATAATTTAACGACAATGACACCTGAGTCATTCTTTTAAGCCACTCTTGTTTTATTCATTCGAAGAAAAAATTTGCCAGCGGTTTTTGAGAAATTTGTTTTTTTTATAAAATACATTAATTTTAAGCAGAAATAATTATTACGGGAAAAGACTATTTTTCTGGGAAAATTGAACATATTCTTCTTTAAAGAGCTTATTTTTTTACAACAGATTTTGTTTAAGGCAAAATTTCAAAATCAATTGCGTAGTTTTCAAATGTTAACTTTTTGCAATTTTCGAAAATACAGAGAGTTGCTGGAAATGAGACCAGCACCAATTTTTCCGCCGTCCTTTGATACATACGAGGATAAAATTTAATTAAAACATTTGGAGCCTTTGTTGAGATAGTAAATGTTTAAAAGTGGCTTATGTTTCACTCAAAATTACGCGAAAACTATTCATATGTTCGACAAAATTATACATTACTTTATTTGAAGATCAGTCATTGAAGAACAGATTTCATTGAAAAGAAAAAGTCTTTCTTAATAATTGTAGATGTAAGAAAATACCGAGAACAGTATAAACGTTTGCAATTGTCGAAAAATGAAGGATTTCAATGAAAATGAGACTTGCACCATTTTTGAAGCGTCCATTACGCTATCCGAGGACAAAGTTGGATCGAAAAGTGTGCAGCAATTTTTGAGAAAATTAGATAATGTTGTTAAGGCTTCATGTAAAGAAACCCACAAAAATCAAAATATCAATTTCGAACTCACAGTGCATTGGGTTCTTCTAAATCGATGGACGAATACCGATTTTGAAGAAAAAAGGCTGAACAGCTTAGGCGGTAGCGTTGATCACAGACAGACATCTTGCCGTCAATCGATTTTTCGGTATCAAGGACCCACAAAACATGGTATCTGTCTACACAGTATATTAGGTGGAAGAGATTTAATACATATAGGAAAAAGATTTATTTAATTTTTGGTTACCAGGGCTCGTCAATAAGAGTTTTTCTGTCGAAAATTCCAAAATTACTATATTTTTCTAACGAAGTAAAAGCGAGAAAGTAATAAATAAATCTGTAATTCGTTACCGATCCAAATAAGTTTTCTATAACTCGCGAGGCGAGTGAGTCTAGTTTTTATGTTGCTAAACTTTGTTGGTATTTTTATTATTGAAGTACATATAGAAAAAGGTGTGGAAGAGATTCAGAAACTCGAAAGATGTGCAGAATATTCTTGTCCTCCCACACGACCCCATTAACCGTTCTTTGACGAAATAAATGAAACTGATCAAATAAATCAAACCGGAATTCACACATTACAATAAAAACCCAATAAACGAGAAGCAAAATAGCACAATTACAACCTCCTCATAAAGTCCAACAGCTGCCTATCGATAATGCCGTCATATTGTACAATAGAATAATTAGACCGCTATAGCTATAGACAGAAATGGACGGACAAATGACGATGCACAATAGTTATGATTGTTCATATTGCCAAACGTTGCGGGAAGCGCCGGACATTCACTAACAATGCACTTTGACAATATCGTAATCGTAAAAATGTCTGCCGTTTAAATATTGCTGTATTCTAATACAGTAAAGAAAATGTGTAATTTGATTGTAATGAAAGAACGTTTGCTTGCTTCGAATACTCCTTCGTTTCCAAATTCAAAACAATTAATTTTATATCTAGAGCAAGTGAGTGACGGTTAAGTATTTCGCTTTACATTTCCACCTCCGTATACTCGTCTTTGAAATATATGGGTCTGTAAATTTTTATCTGTATCGCAAATCTATTTATTTATTTAGTAATGAAGGGGCACACTTCGATGTCATTCATTATCATCAGTTCATTATTATTTCAATTATTCATTATTACAATCAGTTTGACGATTACTCGTGACAGTTAAGTCTAATAGTCACAAAGAAAGTTAGTAGGAACGACACCTAACGTGGTGATGTTCTTGATGTTTTTTCTCCACACAAAGGCACCATAAGCAAAGGAATTACTAGAACTCTCCCGAACATTTCTCGCGCAAATTTCTCTCTCGGCCCTACGAGTTCGTGCAACCCTCTTCCCTACGAATGTGCCCCTGCAAGAGTGGAAGGGAAGATTCATGGTGACTGGCAATATCGCATAGCCGCTGTTGCAATTTTGTGCGCTACATGATACTCCATGTAATGTAGTGATACGGCATTTTGGAAACATGAGGAACATTCATAGACAATTGAGCATCGCCGTTCAACCGTCTATTACTGTATCCTGCAATACACGCATGTGCCGTTTGGATCAATGCATCGGTCACGTACCGATAAACTCCAAATAATGCAAAATAGATTTCTTCGATTAGCAAGATGTGCACCATGGTTCATATCAAAGACACAACTACACAAATAAATTAATATACTGCTCATCCCCCGAACGTAGCCCACCTCTCCAATAATTTTAAATCTGCACATTCAACTCACTACAACTAACACAATTAGCCGTAGGTGTTCTTAGAGTTATCTTCCCATTTGTGCAATAAGTAGATTAAGGTAGTAATGTAAGGATTGTAATGTATGCTTATGATAAAATGTATACTGAATAGTTATTAACCAAACATTAGTCTACTAAATTGTGTTCTCCCATTTTTTACGGCCCTGTAGCAACAAGATCCTTCATATTCTGTAGTTCTATACCCATTTTATCAGTTTCTTGTGATTTCTTTATATACGTTCAGTTGGACTAGATGCTTTTTGAATAAAAAGTTTCATTACCAACATGTTTCTTAATTGAGCAGCTTTCGATGGCTAGCCATCGTCATCAAATCTACTGTATGGAAGCCAGAAATTCATGATGGACAAGCTATTGAAAGCTGCTCATTTAATAAATAAAAGTGTTTGTAATAGTAGTAATTACTCAAATATTTGGAATACCCATAATACCTCACCAACAAAATAATATGACGTGGATACATTTCTCAGTTCAATGAGAGGAAGTCAAATACGTCCTACGAGACCGTACATAGCAAGGATGGTATAGCGTTTTTAATTATAGAACTGATTCTGCGCACTAGCATGTAAAATAAACTTTTCTGTAACTAATGCACATAATGGAAGGGTGAAGCCAACGACTGTTAACTTTTTTATGCAATAAAAACTACATCTAGACGTCAGAATAAATCCACAAACAATCCTAGAAATAAAACAAGAAACTCCGATAGGAAAATAAATATTTTTAAAAACAGCTTTTATGAAGGCAATGCTCCTTTCTAAAGGATATCAAGAACAATCATCCCTGTCTTGGACAACGCTACAAGTATTCCGTATTTACAAACCCTTAAGATTCAAAAACAAGAAATATTCCAACCCAATAACAAACAGTAAACTATATTTTCGTATGACAAATGAATTTACAAAAAGTTCGTTAAAACAAGCGTAAAGGATATATGGTTAGCTGTACGAGCCGCATCCAGAAAACAGGTTTCTCTACGTCGTCAATAAAAGACAACACAATTCGGTGGTAAAACTTTAGTGTAGAAGATAAAGCACAAGTGGCACTATTTTTGCACCCAATCACTCCCAGAACTGGTACATTTGGCATACTGTGGGATAAATACGTGTATTCCTGTGTTGTAGTATATGTACCCGAGTTTGATAGCCATCTGGAACTACATGTGTGATACACATAATGGTGACTGGACAGGAGTTTCTTGATATAATAAAAGATAAAATCGCCGGTGGGGAGATCCAGACTGTCAACCACTTACCAGAGGAACTTCTGCAGGTCTGCTGTGAGCCGAGCCACAGAATAGGTACTACACACAAAGGAAAGCTACCCACAATCCGTACGCCGTTATGATGTACATGGTCGCCATATTGAAAGCGTGTAAACAGCTGTACAACCCGGTATTTGTTGTCCGGTGAACGGTGGTGAAGGTGCGTTTTGTTTCCCTTTTACTCGTATTTGGTATGTGTATAACTAGCAAAAATATACGTAATCCGATAGAATATTTGCATCGAATACGCAAATATTAATATCGTATATAGGAAAATATTAATAAAAAATGGAGATAAAAAGGTAAAGAATTATAAATGCATAAGTAGTAGTGCAACAAAATGGCACAGACGTTCTCATATTAGTTTTCTATTTTCTTTGGTCTGGGCTAGTTTATCGAACTTACCACATACTCTAGCCAGCTGCCATCTATATCCGCCCAAAGCACATTTTTTTAAAATTTTCTCAATTCTTCGGTTTCCTTATAGTAGAACCTAAATATTACTTTAAGAATATTAAAGAAGAGCAAAACCTCTTCCTAAATGACAATTTTCATTAAAACTTTTGGAGCTGTTTTTAAGAAAATATCGTTTAAGCCTTACTAGAAATGCGAAATTGAAGCTGCTTTTCACAGAAAATTTGTGAGTTTTCGGAAAACTTTATTTGAAGTAATTTAAAGAACTTTAACTGCCAAATGCAGCAGCTTTTACAAATTGTTGGAAATGTGAATATTAACGGCGTTAGAAATATTTTAAAAAGTTACATTTGCGTAATTTTTGAAAAAAAAATAATACACCAAAATGAATTTTATGTCATAATAAACAGTGCAATTAGCACTACCTGTAGGAAGAGTTATAAGAAACAATTTGGTGCCGTTTTTGAGAAAATGGCGTTTGAGCTGACTCTTGCGGTTCCTTTGCATAGTTTTAAGATGGCGGTCTGCGCTGCGCGGTGGCTCACTGAAGATCAAAGGCGCCGCCCTCTACTTTCTTTTCTGTGTAGTCTCTATTCTGTGGCCGAGTGTTATCGTGCAGGAAAACAACAGTTGTATTGAGCATTCCGCGTCGCCTATTCTAAATGGCGCTTCGCAAACTTCTGCAGGTCAGTATTACGCCTATCACAGTACATCAGAATTGCAGGTGGCTAATAGCAATTCATGGAGGACGTAATATATTCTTGGCGTAACGGTTTTAATTCCTTGAAATGGGTAAGCTGCTTTTCCGAGAGAAAATGTCTTAGTTGCAGGAAATGAAGGCAGATTAGTACAGAAATTTGAAGATAATTTAGTTACCTAAGCTTTTAATGTGTAAACAGAAAGTTGTTGATTAATTCGATGATAACGAATGAACCAAGGAGCTTTTAATGATCATCGTTTTGAATAAATTGTAATATTTAAAATATGTAGAAGTTGTACCTCTCCGTATTTGACAGGCAATATATGAGACGGCCGAACAATATATTTCAATACGGAAAATGATTCTATGCTAATTTTTGAATTTTTTATTAAGAGACATAGCGTTGGCATTTTAATAAAAGTATAGTTAGCTGTTTTTAAAACATTATCTTTCCATCTCAACTTTCTCTCGATTATTAGTCCCAAATAGTTTGCCGATGTTGTAGAGGGAAGCCGTTTTATTGCTTTATTTAGAATTAAAGGATATATTTATTTAATCTTTTTAGTAAAAATGCATTTGCTTACAATTAATATTTTCTATTTTTTGTCAGCTAAAATATATTTAAATGAGATTGTAATATGACTCGTCCTCTTAGGTCTTCATGTGGAGAAGAAACTGCAATATGACACGCGAAATAATCTCAGATATATCACGCGTTTGAGCATGAGTAACAAATGTTTATTAATTTAAGTAAGAAAATGGTTGACACCAAAATTAGTGTGATTCGTAAATTGTTCAGTATTAATTTGGACTCTAAATCTTTTGGATGTAACGAATCTGAATTACCTATTGAAAATAATGAGGAAAGCAGATTTGTCGCGTTTTAAAAACACCTTTATGCGAGACTATCAAATGCTTTTTCTATATCGAGAAATAATGTGTGTTTTGACTTTTGAAAATTCGAAGCCATATAATCTATTAGCCTTAATAGTTCATGTGTAGTAGAATCATTATTTTGGAAAACAAATTGTGAATTAGAAATTATATTATGAGTTAAAACATATGTTCTTCCCAATATCTGTGCTTTTGCTATATTATACCCGTCAATGGCTTTACAAGTCAGCTTCTGTAACTTGCCTTTAATCACCAACGTTGTGCATCACTAGCGCGCTTCGAGGACACGGTTATTTATCTAGTATGCCGAGCTTTCACGGAAATCTAAGAGGTGTTGGTGGTCCCTATGACAGATTTTTTCAAAACTGCTTCTCCGCCGTTCTGCTCTAGCTGCCTCCCCGACTGCCTCCCCGACTGCCTCCCCGACTGCCTCCCCGACTGCCTCCCCGACTGCCTCCCCGACTGCCTCCCCGACTGCCTCCCCGACTGCCTCTCCGACTGCCTCTCCGACTGCCTCCCGACTGCCTCTCGACTGCCTCTCCGACTGCCTCTCCGACTGCCTCCCCGACTGCCTCCCGACTGCCTCCCCGACTGCCTCCCCGACTTCCTGCCTCCCCGACTGCCTCTCTGCCTCTCTGTCTGAAGTAGTTCTCACGACGTTTTCTAAAAATAAAGACAACAAAATCCTTTTTCACTATCAGAGACCTCCAAAAATCTCAACTTCAATTTTTGTTACATAACTTTATCTATACATTGTAATAATATTGTACCCTCTCCCTCAGAAAAAATGTCGTTCAAAATTCTATCTTCCACACCGCGCCGACAAACTTGGACACCCCTCGGCCTGGGGGAGGGCAGGGGGAGGGACGCGTTGACCAATCGCTAGCAGGTAGAACCACAGTTGTCTGTGATTGGTGCAACATCCCAAAGGGCAGAAAGAACGCTGTCTCAGGGGGAGGGGGCTAGTTCGTTTACGTACGAGACGGAAATATCGTCATATTTCCCTGCCGAAGGAGACAGTTTGCCTGCGCGTACGCCACGACGAAAAAAAATATTTCTAAGCCGGGTTTTCCGTCCAGAATGATTGTCTATAGACCAGTAAATATTTATCACTTTAGCAACAATTATTCTAACTTTTGGTAATCGATTTGTAACTCCTGACAAACTGCTATTTTGAGATATTCATTTCAGGCACAATTTGCGGAGCCTTCCCGGCCGTTCTACCGCATATTTCGAATTTGTTTATAAAATTATAAATTGTTGCAAAATTGTTAATACGCTGTTTTCGGCTCTGGGACATCGAGAGACTCTCCCCCCTTTAGATTTGCAAAATTTGGAAATTTTTTATAAATTTGCAATTGTTGCAAATTTTTTTATTGTCTAATCTGAATGGCGTTTAAATGTGATGCAAAATTCCGGAATCCGTTCGGTGCTATTACACCTCGTTCTCGAGATATATGTAATTGTTTATAAGAAATTAACATCTTAGTAGACCCCATTTGTTTGCGCTTAATTCATTCGCGCTAGCAGAATAGCGTGGGATGGGCTTACTGAAAAAACAGTTCTCCAATGCCGCGCTTTTGCCTGCCACATACGCTTAAAATGCACTTGCTTGTAAACAAATTCTGTGGCCAATTTAATTATGCTAAATTTGTATTTTTACGGTGAGTATGAGCATAACTTTTATTTGGTTTTTTATATTCTCTTTTAAGTCCTACAATTTGCAAGTCGATATATTTATCAAATATGAAAGAAATTGATTAGAAAAAAAAAATTTTCAAGGTGCATTACGCCCAAACAATTGTTTCTGTTTTTCTATCAAAGGGATGTTGAGCAACCGAATAACTGTATTATTAATTTTTTTAAGTCCCTTGTTAACACCGAGAGTCAGAAACTATTTGTTCCTCTTGTTTAACCATTACCATTAAAAATAGGGAAACATATTGCTTAGCTGTTTGCTATAAACTGCACTGGATTGGATGAATGTAGTGTTAAGGTTTTCAAATACAGAAGTATTCAATTTTGTGTTTTGAAAGATCACATCAGTAGAATCACACATGACAATATTTACACAAGTATAGAAATTTCTAAATAAACGTATATAAACTTTAAGTTAATAATTTCAATTCAATTTATCATTCCTTTCTAAAACTGTTAATTTGATGATTTCATTGTATCATGTTCAAATCAGAGCTTTATGTGCTAAATCTACGCATTGTTAATACATACTTTTAAACAACATTAATATATTTAATATACATTTAAAAGGTTTTTAGATTGGCGAACTTTTCAATGAAATTTCATGAATTCCTAAATGCTTGAAAATAAATACTTGTAAAATTAAATAATTGTAGCGTGTAAAAATATAACAAACTCACGTATTTGGTAAAACGAGTTGATATCACTAAAAGAAAGCAAAACAGATGTTATAGCAATTCAAAGAGATTTAGCGTTTGTTTACAGTTTAGTAAATATCAATGCTCTAGCATTTCCCAGTGAAAATACATAGAACGAACTTGGTGGTCAAGTGATATGACCTTCCCAACAGACTACATTTCAGTATCGTCAGAGTTCGAAGGTGGTTTGTTGGCCGCCATTCTACGAATCTATCAAAACCTTGAATTTTGCACGACCGTCTGTACAGGGAGAACGTAGCGGTTTATTAAACGGAAACGGGCCATTCGAGGAATCTAATGTGCACTCTTTGAAAACGTTTAACCATTATAAACTATCCCTAAGAAAAATATCAAATAAACAATGTTAAAGGTCGCCAGCTTAACATTGCCTTTACTATTTGAATGTTTTCAACATCCCCAAAACCAACAGAAAACCCATGTTTTTACAGGTTATTATAAAACCAATTCAATAAATATAAGCATTTATTCACGTTATTATTTTTAAAACACTCAAATATCTACGATGTTATTTGATTCATATCTTCATCGAAGATCTGAGATTAAAAAACTGATAGGCAGAGAAAATTAAAAAAATTTTGAGTGATGACGAAGTTGAATGATCAAATGAAAAACAATGTTTCTTGCTTCATATAATGCTATCGTGTTTAACAGACATGTAATTACATGTGATACCTATATTTAAACATCCAAACTAATGAAAATTTTCAAAATGAAAATCATCAATAAAACGTTGATTCATCAGCAAGGATTATATTATTAAATACTTTTTTGAGATTCATGTGCTCCTGTGTGAATAACGTAGTAAACGTGATTCGTATGATCCAGTTGCTCAGAATAATGCAAAACCTGCTAGACACATACTCTAAACATAATAGTTGTCAAATAGTTATTTACGACATGAGTATCATAAGATATCTTATTACAATACGAAATTGGAGAATTATCAAACAAGACTCTTTAGCCAAAATTGTTAACCAATTGAATATTGTAATATAATGTTACCATTTGAATATCATAGAAAGTAAGACGCAATTTGTCAAAATTCATGTGAACTATAATTTTTGTTTAAATTTGACTCCTTATCCTGCGAAAGATATGTGACTAACAGTTCTACTACCATGGGTTTAATTAATTAGTTTGCAGTACGCAAATTATTATTTTTGGTTTTAAAGAAGCATGGATATACAGAGTATCGGGGAAGGAAACGTCCAAACTTTGAAAAAAAGCTGATTAGACAATTTTAATCATATTTTGTCTAATAAACTACATAGATATTCTGAATGGCTGAGCTGCAATAAACACGCAAATGTTGGTTTGAAAATATGGTTTCTACGCAAAAATTTGCATTCTAGAATCATATAAACAGACCAGAAACATGTAACATGTTTAATATTAACAATATAAATTAATATATTAGTTCAGAAAGAAAAATTAACCGAGAAATAAAAAAGCAGTCGAACTGTGAAAATTTGGTGCTTTTTTTATTTCTAGGTTAATTTTTCTTTCTGATCAAATGTATTTATTTATGTTGTTAATAATAAACAATTTAGATATTAATGAAAGCTTCTACAACGCAAATAGTTGCCTAGAAAACATATATCCAAACCAACCTTTGAATGTTTATTGCGGCTTAGCCATTTGGAATATCCGTGTAGTTTATTAGACAAAATAAGCTTAAAATTGTCTTAACAGCTATTTTTCGAAGATTCGACATTTCTTCCCCGAATATCCTGTATATAAAAGGCGTGATTTCTGTTGGTACGCGACGGAACGGCGTTCCGGTTCTTTGGAAATAATTATGAAATTATATTAAATATAAATAACTATTGCTATTATATTAATAATTAATTCGAGGCGCGTTTCGGGGCCTAAGATTTTAAAAATAAAGTATATATGTATCATAATAACTCTTATGACGACACTGTTCTCAGTTACGTCAAGTTTTAATTTAGAGAATCAAAGTGAATGGTCTAAGTTTACTCACCTAAATAAAGTTTATCTTACTATACATACTATTTAGAAAGTGTTTTATGTTCAAAACAAGTGTTGCCTTAACAGCATATATTTTCACGTATTATTCGTAATTGCTATGCAATATTCAATACGGACTATGTGAACCTGCAAAAAAGACACGACAAGATTACCTCCTTTCCGATGCGAAAAGAAAGTGAAGCATTTGCAGTTTTAAAAAAAACAGGGTGTTCAATTTATCTTAATACAAGATCTATTTTTAAAAAGAGATTTCATTAAACAAAAATCTCTACCGTTCATATTGTTTCTCGACAATGTTATAAAGATCAGTCGGGGCTAATATTATACAGTAGAAAATTGGGGTTAATGTATTACACATTAAGAGTTATTTATTTATTGTCAAAATTAACAAGAAAATGACAAATGATAGGAAATATATTCTATTATAATGACCATATAACAAACACTCAGAATGTAACAATATTTGGGAGGAAAAAAATCAAAACTAAAATGCCTAATTTTTCCAGTCAAAAACTTTACCACCGTGATATAAATCTTTTGATGTTACTTCGTTATTTTTATGACACGATATTTTTGAAAATAGGTTATCATTAAGAAAGAATTAATATTTTTCTGCGTTAAAATAATGCAATAATATTAATCGTGTCATGATGTATACAGCCTCAAATTTGTGGGGCTAATATGATACAACTTAAGAGGCTAATGTAATACGGGTGTCGGGGCTATTTTGATACACTAAAAATTAACACGCAGACAACTGGAAGGGATTTTTTTATGTTTAATATTACATCAAAGGCGCTAAAATTCCGATTTGATGTTGATAAACTATCCAAGTGTTTATCTGAGAAAGAAAGAGCAGGCGACAATTCATATAG
This sequence comes from Teleogryllus occipitalis, assembly GCA_011170035.1. Lineage (NCBI taxonomy): Eukaryota > Metazoa > Arthropoda > Insecta > Orthoptera > Gryllidae > Teleogryllus > Teleogryllus occipitalis. Next base: position 76,825 of record BLKR01009942.1, read on the forward strand.
ATTTCCTCGTTCTCCTCCCTACCCAGTACATGGTGATTCACTTATGATTATCAATTGACGGGAGCTTCTACTGTTTCAGTGCAGTTACTGATTTTTCACTGGAATCACAAGGAACCAGGCCTACAATAGGAGCTAACACCATCCCTTCAACTCCAGATATCAACTGTTCTCATCCAGTACTTTTGAGATAATACTGTTGGAAAAACATTTAAAAAAACAGTAGCCCTCCAAAGAATAAGGAAGCGGTTAGACCCAATAGCACCAATCATTACTAGTGAAGAGTGGATCATTACTAGGAAAGAGTGGAGTGTTTAATTTACATTAATTTAATATCTATTTTTAAAAAGAGATTTCATGAAACAAAAATCTCTAGCGTTAATATTTGTTTTCGACAATGTTAATAGGTATTTGTTTGCAATTTTCGAAAATTCAGATCGTTCGCCCAAAATTGAACGTACGCCACCTTTAAACATCTTGTGCTTCGAGCAATAGATTTACAGAAAAATTGGAGCTCTTTT